>CAUJGJ010000109.1:2500-17000 GCA_963170055.1 Halisarca cf. caerulea
TGTGTGTGTGTGTGTGTGTGTATGTGTTGTTTTGTGTGCATGTTGTGTGTGTGTGTGTGTGTGTGTTTGTGTGTGTGTGTGTGTGTGTGTGTGTGTGTGTGTTGTTTTGTGTGTATGTTGTGTGTGTGTGTGTGTGTGTGTGTGTGTGTGTGTGTGTGTGTGTGTGTTGTTTTGTGTGTATGTTGTGTGTGTGTGTGTGTGTGTGTGTGTGTGTGTGCGTGCGCGCGCGCATGCATGCATACGTGTGTGCATGCTCGCGTGTGTGTGTGTGTGTGCATGTGTGTGTGCACGTGCATGCATACGTGTGCGTGTGTGTGTGTGTGTGTGCACATGTGTGTGTGTGTGTGTGTGTGTTTGTGTGTGTGTGTGTGTGTGTACACGCGTGTGCATATTCAGATAATCATTTTAGTACATAGAGTACATGAATTGTGTGTATGTGCATTGTATCCGAGCTCCTGCGAATTTAGTCAACTTGCTCTGCAGTAACATGGTGTCTGACTACAACATGCATGCATACCTCAAGTGATACAGAATGTATCACAGTGCTATACTGTATGTGTGTGTGTGTGTGTGTGTGTGTGTGTGTGTGTGTGTGTGTGTGTATGTCTGTGTGTGTGTGTGTGTGTGTGTGTGTGTGTGTGTGTGTGTGTGTGTGTGTGTGTGTGTGTATGTCTGTGTGTGTGTGTCTGTGTGTGTGTGTGTGTGTGTGTGTGTGTGTGTGTGTGTACAGTCAAACTCTGTTAGTAAGTACCTGGGTTAGTGAGTACCTGGGTTAGTAAGTACCTGGGTTAGGTATTACTCCTGGATAGTAAGTACCCATTGCTCTGTCCCTACCTCATTATCATCTTAGCAACTGCATATTAATGAACCACCAGAAACGCGGTGGTTCCAGAACAAAAGTGGTATACGCTGTTGACCAGACCCATTCTCGCCGACCAAGTGACGTTATAATAAGAAAATCGAGGCAAGAATAGGGTCTGTGAAACGCGAGACTAGTCCTAATGTATGGGTGGCCATGTTTTTTCCATGTCACCCCTACATACATATGAACTGCTACTGTGGTTCATGATATGCAATGGTTAGATGGTGTTGAGACAAACAGACTCCTTCAACTTACCCTCAAATTTTGGTTAGGTGGGCCTGCCATGTATACAGTGTTTGTGTGACATTTTTATTCTACTTCTTGTACGTTTTTATTGTAATCTCTGTGTCTGCTTTTACCCATAAAGGATATTCAAGTAATGATCAAGTCATCAAGTGGTTTTGGCAACTTGTGGAAGAGTATACAAATGAAGAGAGACTGAAGCTTTTGCAAGTTAGTTGTACAACTGGTGAAATCCGAAATTAGGAAGATTTTCTGGGAAACCCAAAGTTAGGCAGATTTCAGCTTGTGTTAGCAGAGCTGCTTTTATGTGGCATGGGAGTGGCCACTGCCCTCCATAATTTTTAATGCATACAGTCTCGTGTATAGCATGGTTAGGTAATCTGAGTCATTAATGAGCACATTTGTTTGTGCTTTGTTGTTGAGAAGAGTGGTTGTGTAGTTGTGTACAAGAAAACTAATCACATGCCTTCATATCTACTAATAACCAATGTACTTTAAAGGGACAGCTTGACACTTTTTAAAGTAATGTTATGCAACTTAAAGGATTGTACAAGTGATTCTGTATAATGCTCTGTCATCCGCATCTCTTGTAGTTTGTCACTAGTCATGCCTTTATGGTCTACAAATAACCAGTGTGCTGCGTTTCACTTCACCCATTCAGTCTGTGTATTCCATCTGCGCCCTGCAGTTTGTCACTGGAACCTCGAGTGTCCCCTTTGAGGGCTTTAAAGCGTTGTGGGGGTCGGGTGAACCACAGAAGTTCAACATATACAAGGCAGGTAATGTGGGTCACTACCCAGTAGCCCACACCTGCTTCAACCGACTCGATTTGCCTCCGTACTACACCTATGCCATGCTGAAGTCGAAGTTGATATTTGCAATCGAAGGAACGGAAGGATTTGGTAATGCCTGAAACGCTTCTGAATTCTTTTGTTGCTGTGTTGTTTTTTTTAGTTTGCTGAAAAGCCTGCACGTGCAGCGAAGTTTGATAGGCCAACTAGTTTCTGAAATGTGTGTAAGTCAATAGAATTGTACATGACATTGTAAATATAGCTGAACCTCTCCTTTCACATACATAGTGGGGATTTATCTATAAGTGTGTGTTAGCTCTTTGATTGTAGCTTGATTTTTTATATACATGACTGTGATTGTGTGAAAATTGGATATGTATCTTCAATAGATTCAACTTTGTGATTTGTACCACATGTAAGAATACATGTACATATGTACGTATTTGTTGATATACGACACATGCAGTAAGTGTCAAGCAAACAAGAAGAAATTTGTGAATGGATGCATGCGAATACTTACGTACATACATATGCATACATTGTGTGCACTGCATGAGGGTGTACATGCATGTGTATGTATATACATGCGTACACACACAGTGTATATGAGGATGTACCTGTGTGTACTTGGTGTACGTATATTGGGGTGTACTTGTGTATGTGAGTACTTATATACATACACACATTGCGTATACTGGGGATGTATATAGCTGGGTACTTATACTGTATATGCTGTGCATGTGACCTCTTATAACAAACTACCCTGGCCTCTATAGCGAAACCTCTATAGCTCTATATGACAGACTGCTTTCACGGGTCCGGACAGATTGCCATGCATGTGAAATGATGTATACCTCTGAACATAGTGGAAATCTCTGCACGACAATTTAAACTGTTTTTCCTGCAGGTCCCAAAGTGTCCGTCATATAGAGGTTCCCTGTATGTATGGGTACCATACTAGGGGGTTATATGGGTACTACAGCTGGCAGGGATGAGCATGCAGCATAATATTATATACGTATATGCATGCAGTCACAAGTATTGTCCAACAAAAACCACATACATGCAACTATATGTATCGATTTATATTATACATAATATTATATAATATCATATATGCATGCATGAATAAGAATATATATATGTGCTAGTACTGCAGTACGTATAATATACAAGGTCATAATTATATTACGTACATCATGCCACACTGGCACTATAAACTGTATACAGTTCTATGCAGCACACATGTCAAAGGAAACTTAACATGCACCAAAAAGGTCGACACTTAGTCTAACAAAACACACAGTCAAGTAAACAAATTAACCGACAAAAAGAAATAAAAAATTAAAACAAGATTGCATGCGAGAATTCAAAATGTCATTGCAATAATAATAATTATATTATATATCTGTATGTATGTATGTATATAATGCAGTACATTTAGATTTAACCTAAATTTATTCAGAGTTTTGTCCCATTATGAAATAGACCTATACCTGCTAAAAATACCACCCTTCTAGCATGTATATAATACATTATATGTCATGCATGAATGCGCATGATCGAATTTGTATAATACTATCCGTATATTGACGTGTGTACATTCGTGCATGCTCGGATATCCCATGAATGTCATTAATCTCGCGTGATTGTGACGTCATATGTGGGTGGGTCAAAGGACTGAGTGCAGTACACACAACAATTTCGTGCGCGCTTTCTCGGCACAATCCTTAGTTTTCGTCCTAGTTGGGACTTGTTCGTTAGCCGGCAAAGATGCCTTTACCGGCCGGGAAGCGTTTCTTTGACCAATATTCTGTGATTTGTGTGTTTGGATCAGTTGTTGGATGCGTTGTCGTCCCACTTTTGACTCAGGTACTAATCCTTGTGTTCCCGTGTTTGTGTGCGTCTTTTTGTAGAAAGTTATTTTTGTGCCCTTTTGCGATTCGGTCGATACTAGTAGCGTTTGTAAAGTACTCTTATGTGTAATGTTTGCATTTTTAGGGGCACAGTTTCTAAGGTTAGCCTGTTTTGTGATGGGTAGGTATAACTCTGTGCTTTGTCATTCACCGTTTAAAATGACTCATCATTCTTCTTTTCGCCCATACTCCTGGGTATACACCCTTTCTTTGTGTTAACGTGGCTTCATGTTGTGTTATCTTAAGAAAGACTGAATTTGTGTTTCCTTGTGTGTTTAGCGAAGATTGATTTTAAAACGTATCTGTGTCTACTGTAAATTGCCCTCCCAGAGCAGAAGTACCATAGATACTCCAACAACTTGTTGGAGTATCTATGGTAGTAGTATAGGTCTGTGTGTGTGTGTGTGTGTGTGTGTGTGTGTGTGTGTGTGTGTGTGTGTGTGTGTGATTTCAGTTGACTTGAAAAAAATTCACACAAACATGAGAAACCGAATGATTGATATACGTACTTCATTGTATGTCATCTTGAATGCTTCGCCAGTGATTTTGAGCCAGAAATGCAGCATTACAACATTAGCCACTCTCACCATAGATACTCCAACAACTCTCACTGTACACATACGTATGTACATACGTATGTACATATGTACTCTAAGCCATCAATTTCACTGTGAATGTGTGAATTTTTATTACTCACAGTTACAGAGTGTTAATGTCAGAATCAGCACTTGATTATTCTTGGCTTTTTTCACAGTCTGTGGAAACCATAATCTTTTCAGCCATTTTGTTGAGTTTGACCGCCAGAACCTTGTCCAGCAGAGCAACACAAACAGACAACACTAACAAGGTAAGAATCTCTAATTTTCCATCTGTCTAGCCAACAACATTTTGCTGTACATGTGTCTGTTTGCACATCTATTCTGCATGTGTGTGTGTGTGTGTGTGTGTGTGTGTGTGTGTGTGTGTGTGTGTGTGTGTATGTACATACTGTATGTACGTATGTACATACGTATGTATGTGCATGTGCATGTGCATATGCATGTACATATGTATGTATGCATGTGTATGTATGTAGGTACTCATGTTTCTGTGTACGTATGTCTGTGTTTAACGGTTGTGTGTTTAGCAAGATGAATGATTGAAGATGTGATATTTACGTACTACTTTTCATTGTTCCTTAATGCCATCCTGTTGAATGTGTGCATACGGAATTTGGCTTTTGTCCGAGCTGTAGGAGGAATTGAGAAAAGGAAATGTTCTTTTGAGTTTTGAGATCAGCACTGTCTGTCCCTCTGTAGGACATCGTTGTCACATGTATTCGTGCGTAGATCCAGTTGCACCCCCCCCCCACACACACACACATACACACACACACACACGCACACACACACACACACACACACACACACACATACACACACACACACACACACACACACACACACACACACACATGCTGTTTTACCAGCATTCTGCAATAGTATGTATTTTCCGTATTTATGTGGCATATAAGCATACATACATGTGGCATACATGTGTTGTGGGATCTCTTTAATTGTGTTAAATTTGCAGTCTTCGTGTAAAGTGATTTTGTTGAATGTTACATTGTAAAGAGGGTCTGTCTGTTTGTTGTATGGTATGAATTTGGGTGTATTGTGCACATCTAGGGATAGTTTGGGATGCAGGAACTCCATAAGTAATCACTTGCTTCTGTGCCACACACACACACACACACACACACACACACACACACACACACACACACACACACACACACACACACACACATACACTCTCTCTCTCACATGTGCACACACACACACACACACACACACACACACACACACACACACACACACACACACACACACACACACACACACATACACTCTCTCTCTCTCTCACACACACACACACACACATATGCTGTGTCTTTTAATTCTACCAAAACCGTGTGCATACATGAATACATAAAATTCAAACTTCACTTTTCCTTGGTCTGTACCTATCACAACCTGTTTACTTTCATGACTGACAGCTGCTAATTCACAGAGAGTTCATACATACATCATGCTATCCCATGTTTAAGTATTAGTGGGCCTTTCTGTGTATGTACATATGTTCATATGTATGTACGTAGTAGAGTCAGTGAGTGGGGCATACCAGCAGAGTTATGTATGTATGTACAAGTCTTTTTTGGCTGTCATTTTGAGTTTCATTTTGTCTTTCACAAATGAAGCGCAACCGTGATACTGTCTTTCTTTTGTGTGAACGCAAAGATTGCTATGTAACGTAGCCACACACACACACACACACACACACACACACACACACACACACACACACACTACCCTGGGTGGAACTTTGTTCACTACGAAGCCATTGAAGTGGGTGGGTGGAAGGGGGCTTTAATTGTTAAGTAGACCAGAACCACAAGAAGATCTGTTTCTCTGCACACTGTACATTTATAAATTTGTATGTGTTTTCTACGACTTCATACGTTCAGTGTAGATTTTTCAGTTGCTAAAACGTATGGCATTTCTCATACATACGTACATACGTACATATGTATGTACATGTATACATGCCTATGTGTGTACATACACATACATATGCACATATGTATGTATGTAGGCAAAATTATGTATGTGCATATGTAGATATGTGTATAAATACGTGTATGGGAATATAATATGTTCTATGCAAACAAATAAGAGAATACATTCTAGCAAGGATGTGCAGTCCTTTGTATGTGGGAAATTGGCCAAGTCATATTCTGTACGTACTTTGATGAACTACGACGGGCTATTTCGGGTTTGGGATGCAGAGCCTGGTGTTCACGGCGAAGTGGAGCCTCTGTTGTAATCCAACACATCAATAGTCTCTGATTCCAGTTCACTTGACTTGGATTGATCTGATTAGAAATGATCCGTACGACTAACGAGAAACATTCCTTTTTGAGTGTTACCCGCCATGAGTGCTGGTGTCTGATTGAAGCATGTACATGCACACGTTTGCATGTACAGTATGTACATATGCATGTTTGTATGCACGTAGTCACAGTACTTGTGTACGTGGAGGTGATTTCACATGTGCAAATGTGGATTAGTGTACACATGTATGTACGTACATGCATATGTACAGTTTAGCATAGGGATGGATGTACGTACATGCAAAGTAGTGATTCACAAGTACATGCATGCACGCATGCACACACACACACATGCACACACACACACACACACACACACACACACACACACACACACACACACACACACACACATACACACACACACACACACACACACACACACACACACACACATACTATGAAAGGAGACATTTACACCTGCTCCCCTGTATGTGCTGTGAACAATGCCCATCAATTGTGAGTGATGTAGGAGTTTGAGATATGTACACATTAGCAGATTGCTATGTGTTCACATCTGTACGTATGTATCTGACCCATTGGTTAGCTTTCATGTGCACTATTCACAGGTTGTATCCCTACCACTCAGTGTGAACACTGATGTAGCATAATGGGTTACTCCCTACTGGTGTACGTATGTATGTATGTATATACTAGAATATGCACACATGTACATACGTACACGCTTACTGAATGTACATACGTACGTACTTTTTGACTTAGTTTTTTTGCAGTGTGTGTGCATGTGTGTGTGTGTGTGTGTGTGTGTGTGTGTGTGTGTGTGTGTGTGTGTGTGTGATTGTGTGTGTGTGATTGTGTGTGCATGTGTGTGTGTTGTGTGTGTGTTGTGTGTGTATGTGTGTGTGTGTGTGTGTGTGTGTGTGTGTGTGTGTGTGTGTGTGTGTGTGTGTGTGTCCTACTGTTAGCATCCCTGTGGATGGTACGTACGTACATACATGCAAAGGTTACTTTGCATACGTATGTAGTCAGACACACCCATGTTCATATACACGTATGCGTATGTATTGATGGATGCAGACGTACGTACATACAGTATGTAATTATGTATGTATAGGCATGTATATGTTCATCCGTTTATACATACTCTTATGTACCAATGTACATGTGTACGTATGTAATGTACGTATATTATTCATATGTACATACATATACGTACGTATATGTTGATGTTCAAAGTACGTACGTACATACAGACACTGTACCATACATACTGTACGTATGTGCTTATGTGGTAGGAACAATGTAAACATGCATACATGTGTGTAACTTACAAGCAATACAGTACGTATGTATACTGTATACACAGATACATGTACGTACGTATGTTCTGTACAGTTTTCTAGTTTCAATTAGGTACATACGTATACGTATGTGCTTCAGTTTCAAATTAACAGCTACCTAGCTACTTTGGATGGTATCTATAGTTCTATTTGAATAGAAAAGTGCTGAAGTAATGGTCTGTGATGTGTGTGTCTTCTATATAAGTCCATCCAACTGGCGAAGCATTACAAAGGGCTGATAAAAGTAACTGCGGTCATTTGTGTTTTTACTTAGTGTTTCCTTTGTGTGCGTGCGTGTATGTGTGTGTGTGTGTGTGTGTGTGTGTGTGTGTGTGTGTGTTCTGTATGAATGTCCGTACATGTGTGCATTCATTCATACGTACTGTCTAGAACACAGCCTGTTTGTGTGTTTTGCATACATTGATTTTATGTACACTTTCACATATATGTAATGTATGTGTATATACTATATCAGGGTTTTGCCCATACTAGTGGAGGTGGTGGGTCCAACCAACAAAAGTTCATGGCCGACCACCTCTAACTTTTCAGAGAATAGAGGATTTGGAGTCCCAGTAGAGAGAGAGAGAGAGAGTTTTGAGGTCTTCAAACATGTGTTAGCTGTGAATAATTATTGATTAACTTCATTGCCACCTTCGAAGATTACCTGGGCAGAACCCTGCTGTATGTACGTATGTATGTATTGTACATAGTAGTGTGTACGTACGTATGTGTGTACGTATGTGTGCACGTATGTGTGTAATAGCAAATAGCATATGCAGTTAGCATATCCTGATAAGAATTTCTGATAATGAAAACTAATAATGGGGGTCTTTGAAGTTTTTAATGATGTTTCACTGTGTGTGTTTCCGGAGTGCCAGCTGATCTCTGGGCTGTTCTTGCTGTGTTTTGTTTGTAGCATACGTAGGTACGTATGCACATGCATGTACGTACATACATATGTACTTATGCACGTACGTATGTATGCACGTATGTCTCTTCATGTCTCTTCATACATGCGTGCTAGTGTACGTATATGTGTATAGTAGTTAAATGTACATACTATGAGTACATGCATATGTACGTATGTACATACTGGTATGCATACATAATGTCAGCACATTCATACGGATGCTGTTAGTTCAGTTTTTTTCAAAGGGTTAGACTGAATCCTTACATCTCTGCAATATTTGTCACGGGTGTGTGAACTGTAGTATGTGCCTTGTGTATTCCAGCATGCATACATACGTATATGCATGTGTGTGTGTGTGTGTGTGTGTGTGTGTGTGTGTGTGGTGTGTGTGTGTGTGTGGTGTGTGTGTGTGTGTGTGTGTGTGTGTATGTGTGTGTGTTGTTTGTGTGTGTGTTTGTGTGTGGTGTGTGTGTGTGTGTGTTTGTATGTGTGTGTGTGGTGTGTGTGTGTGTGTGTTTGTATGTGTGTGTGTGTGTGTGTGTTTTGTTTATTATTCTACTGCAGTTGTTAACACTGAATATGAACATGAATGTACATGCAAATGCATCACATACTGTATGTACTGTATGTATGTATGTATGTAAGTATATACGTATGCATGTATGTACAATACGTACATATGTGCTTGCAGAAATGTGTCTGTGGTATGGTGGGTGCGTGCATCATTGATGTTGTGTACATAGTTTTGTGTACTTCCCTATATGCAAGTACGTACTTTGTGTATATATATACGAAAAGTGCAATTATGCATGTACGTACCTAATACTACCTATAGGGCATCCCGGTTAAACAGCCCCCACATTACGTGTACAGTATGTATGTACGTATATATGTACGTACGTACGTACATACACACATATGTATCTCCAACACTGTATGTACGTACGTACAGTGTGCATCTGCAAACTTGTGTATACCTGCAACACACATTCTCATAAAAAAAACAAAAAAAAACTACGTGTGTAAAGTGCCCCCCTTGGGATCCATCCTGGTGTTCGCTGTGGACAGTTTCCAGTTGTCTGCTTTCAATGTAGTGAACCTTTGTGCCTCAACCTGGTGGCTGTTGTTGACAGGTGGCTGATTTATATACGTACGTACATACGTACATGCAAAGATGTATGGATATGTTTGTGTGTGTATGTACGTACATACGTACATACGTATATACTGTACATACGTAAATACATAAGTACCTGTCTACGTGTAGCAAATGAAACTCCTTGAGTATATACTTTGCCGATAATGCTCTGTCTCACACAGCAGTTCAGTAACTACTCCTGTATGTACGTACATACGTGCGTATGTACGTACATACAGTACGTATGTACGTACATACAGTACGTATGTACGTACATGTGTACCTTTGGGTCCTAACCTACCAAATACAATACAGTGGAACCTCTGCAATAAGGACACCATTGGGACCACAGTAAGCTGTCCTGTATATGGAGGTGTCCTTATTTCAGAGGATTCAAATGTACACATGTCAGTGTGAGTGACTTCAAATGGGACAGAGCAGTGGTGTCCTGTTTGAGGAGGTTTCTGCATCTCGGAGGTGTCCTATAATAGAGGTTTTACTGTATATATACATACATACATACATATATATGTACGTACATATGTATGTACATGCAGGAGTAGTTACTGTACTGTTGTGTGAGACAGAGCTTTACTGGTAAAGTATCTACCGTATACTGGGAAAGTTTCACGAATTTTGTGAAACTTTAATTCGCGAATGCTAGCTCTGTTCTGTACATCTCGGTTGAACATGCAGCGATTCGCGAGTTTTTCTGCGAAAATCACGAAATCTAGGTATTTGCGAAAGTTTTGCTCTGCGAAACTTTCCTGGTATACCATACTGTATACGTATATACCCAAGAAGTGCCATTTGTTGCACATAGACAGGTACATACGTGCATACGTACGTATATTTGGGTTCCTTGCAAAGTGATAGCATGGTTGAGTGATACTAATGTGTAGTTGTTGGTTTTCCTGTTCATTTAGGAGATAGACAACACAATTCATATCGACTCAATTTTTCCAGCTCAGCTTTTTCTACATAATATTATATACTGTATATATGTATGTGTGTGTGCATGTGTTTGTGCATGTGCGTGTGTGTGTGCATGTGCATGTGTGTGTGTGTGTGTGTGTGTGTGTGTGTGTGTGTGTGTGTGTGTGTGTGTGTGTGTGCATGTGTGCGTGTGTGCAAGTCTCTGTGTGTATGTGTGCATGCATGTGTGTGTGTGGGTGGGTGTGTTTTGTGCAGTTTGTACATTTACATACGTACATACCCACGTAGGTAGGTAGGTGTGGATCTATTTGTTTTGCTGTTTTATGTTTGCCAGCAGGAATTTGTTTTTCTCACCTCAGCCTAGATGGAGGCCAGCATTAGTGTTGCTATGTTTGTTCACTTGTATGGCTTGAGCTTGCTAATGGGATAGGGGGCAGCAGTCCAGGGGAGGATCTCTATGATGTTAATTTGATTAGCAGGGGGTGTGTCCACCTCTAATAGAAGCCATTAGTTAGGCTTCAGTGATACCTGAACACCTGTTGAGGTGAAAATACTACATTAAGTTCTGTAATTTGATTAGCTGAGTTTCAGTATAAGATGGATGTGTGATTGTTTCAACAAGTCACCTTTTGATGATTTTTGGGGAGAGCTTGATGATACCCAAGGGGATTTCTCCATTGCATCATCTCTCATCTGTGGCTGTATACCTATGTATGTGCGCACATTGTGTTTTTATGTAGTGGAATGTACGTACGGTTAAACCTGTCTATAACGACCATTCAATGGACCAAGTGATTGTGGTCTCTGTAGACAGGTGGTCCTTGTACGGAGGTGCTTTAGAACAACTGAAGTGCACAATGAGCCAGCCTACTGTGGTCTCTATGTACAGGTGGTCTTTATATGCGAGTGGTCTTTAAGACAGGTTATTCTGTACATACGTATGTATGTACGTACGTATGAAATGGGTGTAACGTCACTGCAATGATATTTCTTTGTACGTATGTACACTTGCGTATATAAATGCACCCTTGTACACACTCTGTAAACACATACACACACACACACACACACACACACACACACACACACACACACACACACACACACACACACACACACACACACTAGTTTGGACTGCTGTGACTGTCCCCCGGCATGTATGTGGGACGGTTGTAGCAGGTCAGACTAACACACACACACACACACACACACACACACACACACACACACACACACACACACACACATACATAAACACAAGTAAACACTCACATATTACTATATATATACGTATATACAGTGGAACCTCTGTAATCCGACATCTCTGTAATCCAACCATCTTACGAGGTTCACTCACCATATTAAAGTATCAGTATAAGTCACTCTGTAAACTGACAGCGTAAGTCACTCTGTAAACTGACAATCTCCTAACCCAACAATACTTTCTCAAGTCCCATTGAGTGTTGGATTAGAGAGGTTTCGCAGTAGTGGGAGAGTTTGAGTACTGCCTTCTGTTTGTACGTGTGTGCATGCATACTTTTGTGTAATGTGCATGCATATGAAATGCATGTGACGTACGTATTCCAAACACATATGAAATGCATCATACATGTATTTTTGGTACAAAACCTGTGATTTTATGTGCATATACGTATGTGTACTTGAATGATACAATGGGAGCATATGTATGTATGTATGTACGTGTGTATGTTGGAACAGTGTAACTGTTATAATAAGTACACCACTGGGGCCACAGTAAGTTGTCCTGTATATGGAGGTGTCCTTATTTCAGAGGATTCAAATGTACACATGTCAATGTGAGGGACTTCTAATGGGACAGAGCAGTGGTGTCCTGTTTAAGGAGGTTTCTGCATTTCAGAGGTGTCCTTTAATAGAGGTTTCACTGTACATGCGTTTTGCCTTTCAGTTTCAGTGAGTTTTCTTTCATTTGTGATTTCGTTTCTTTTCAGGAGGAAAGACGCAGAAATCGGGATGCGACTCACGCTGCTCATAAGATGAAGAAAAAGAAACCTGTTGCTCATCAGGTCAGTGTGATGTATGGCGTGTGCTTGCACATACGTAGTATAGTCAAACTTTGCTAAGACAAACTTTAGGGGACTCACAAAATTTGTTTTCATTATCAGAAGTTCTTCTTAGGATATATGTAGTAATACATGTACAGTACTACAGCAAACCAAACAGGGCTAGGAAACTAAATTTGTCTGAAGAGTGTTCTTCTCACTGAGGCTCTACTGTGTTATGTTGATGCAGTGAGCAATGGTGTGTGTGTGTGTGTGTGTGTGTGTGTGTGTGTGTGTGTGTGTGTGTGTGTGTGTGTGGTGTGTGCGTGCATGCGTGCGTGCGTGCGTGTATGTGTGTTTGTGTGCGTGCGTTCGTGCTTGCGTGCATGTGTGTGTGTGTGTGTGTGTGTGTGTATGTGTGTGTGTGTGTGTGCATTTGTGTGTGTGTGTGTGTGTGTGTGTGTGTGTGTGTGTGTGTGTGTGTGTGTGGTGTGTGTGTGTGTGTGTGTGTGTGTGTGTGTGTGTGTGTGTGTGTGTGTGTGTGTGTGTGTGTGTGTGTGTGTGTGTGTGATACTATTGTGTACTGCATTATGGTGCTTCGTGCTTGCATACACATGTACTATGCACACCATTTTGAATTGTGTTTCTTCTCTGGGCAGCCATTTGTCAGTGCAGAGGAGAGGGAAAGACAGAGATTGGAAGACCTGAGAAAACAGGAGGAGATCCGTCGAGCTGAGAAGGAAAAGAAGATGGAAGAGAAGAAAGAGAAGAAGGCCAAAAGGAGAGAGGAAAGAATGAAGAAGAAAACTGAAGAGCAAAAGGTGTGCACTGCTTAATTTTCCTAGTCTTATCCTTACCCCATAGCTGTGCACATTTCATTGTGAAGTTCAATAAATTCACTGATGTCAGGGGTTTGTAGAAGTGAGCCCTATTTGGTTTGATTTGGTGAAATCCTCAATCTTGCAGAGGAGCTCTTCTTGCAGAGGATCACTTATTGTAGAGGAGCTCTTCTTGTAGAGGAGCGCTTCTTGCAGAGGATCACTTATTGTAGAGGAGCTCTTCTTGCAGAGGAGCGCTTCTTGCAGAAGAGCTCTTCTTGCAGAGGAGCTCTTCTTAGCCCGAGTCTATGGTACAGTATGTGATACACCAGATCTTACAAGATGCTGGTGATGGTCTCCTCTCCAGGAGGGGCACAGGGCCTTTGTGGTGTTTATTATGTCTGGGTGGTAATCACCTGGTATTCTTGTAATCACCTGGTGGTTTGTGATAATCTCACCTCACAACAGGCACTGATCATGCTGGCACTTGCACCCTTTGAGTGGCCTTCTCTGTGGAGGACATTTTCATAATGGAGTTATGTAGATAACATAAGCATCAGGGTCCCTCCCCCAGGATGAAAAGGAAAGCCATGTAAATTCAAACCCACATACGTACGCATGTACATACAGTA
>CAUJGJ010000110.1:5000-10000 GCA_963170055.1 Halisarca cf. caerulea
ACTTGTTGAAGAAAAAGGGAGGGAGAAGAGGATGGAGGGGGCCGCGAGGTAGGGGACAGTGAGGGAGAGTGGGAGGGAGAGGGAGAGTGAGAGTGGGAGGGACAGTGAAAGGGGTGGGCGGGACAGTAGAAGGGACAGTGAGGGTGAGTGGGAGGAAGAAAAGGATGGCCTGGAGGGGGTGCAGAGGGTGGCAGGGGGCAGTGAGGAAGTGGGAGAGATAGTGAGGGTGAGTGGGAGGGAGAGAAAGACGGCATAAAGGGGCTACAGAAGGTGGCAGGGGGCAGTGAAGAAGTGGGAGGTACACAGAGAGGGAGAGTGGACAATGGACGGAGGGAGGGGACAATGAGGGAGAGAGTGAGCAGTGAGGGAAAGGGGGAGGGATAGAGACAGGGGGAGTGGATAGTGAGGGAGGGAGGACATAGCTGGTGCTCTATACAGTATGAGTATATACAAAATGACAGCTAGTGGATACCAACCATATATAGTATCTATGATGCGTATATCCAATCCAATTTCACAGGACTAAATGAATAAGTACTCACAAATTGGATTTTTAGTCTACCCATTATTAGTGTCTACTTTATCACAAATGCAAAGGAAATACTGGGATGCACTTACTATTGAGCGTTTTGGTAGCAATTTCTTTCGAACTGGAACCCGTTTCGCTGTTTGCCATTTTGTTATTGCGCAATATAATCCACTTCCGCTAGTAAAATGGCGATATCACAGGAAATGCAGACTGGCTTGCTGTGTAGACAATAGGCACACATACGTACATTACCACGTACGTATACTTTGGTTAGTTGTTGCGGGTCTCCACAACGTGTATAGGACAAGACCGAGTGGCTTAGAAACAATGGCCAACACCAGAAGGTCTGGTCTGAGAGAATTGTAATCGTGTTTCCAATTCACAGAATCCGCATCTACTGGATGAATGTGTAATACAGAAATGTTTTATCCTTGGTTGTTTCTTTACTTGTGTAGATGGTTTCATCCGCACCTTTCCGGAAAAGATGCCGAGGATTTGCTCCTAGCCAAAGGACAGGATGGTAGCTTTCTTGTTCGCCACAGTCAAAGTAACCCGCGGGATTTCACGCTCAGTGTAAGGTAGGAGGAAAGAATAATGTATTGTTCTATTTCCCTTCATTAGTTCCTTTTGTGCGCTCTTGTAAGAGTATCGTTAATGTTTGCGGGTGCGGGTTGTCAAATGAAGACATTCTAATTGTATTCACTCAAACGCGCTATGTTGTTCGACAACGATTCGCTTTCTTGCCTTTGCTTTGAGTGCGAACCAGTACCTCGTGAATTTCAGTGTGTTTTGAAATGAAAACTACCACATGATGCTCCTGTTTGCGTTTCTCTTTTTATTTCTGAGGTCTTAAAGCGCTAAATGCCCGTCCCGCTACCGATCACAGGCCTGAAGGTATAGATCGCCCTTCGTGTACAGCTGCTCGTGCGCTTTCTACCATAGGAGTCCAGTGGTCCGTGCTTAGTAAGTACCTGGTTCTGTGCACACTCCTGGATAGTAAGTACTCCTCATTCTGTCCTTGTGTATACCTCATGTACATAAACCAACCCTGATAGTAAGTACCTGGTTCTGTGCACACTCCTGGATAGTAAGTACTCCTCATTCTGTCCTTGTGTATACCTCATGTACATAAACCAACCCTGATAGTAAGTACCTGGTTCAGTGTACACTCCTGGATAGTAAGTACTCCTCATTCTGTCCTTGTGTATACCTCATGTACATAAACCAACCCTGATAGTAAGTACCTGGTTCTGTGCACACTCCTGGATAGTAAGTACTCCTCATTCTGTCCCTGTGTATACCTCATGTACATAAACCATCCCTGATAGTAGGTAACTCTGATAATAAGTACTGCTTTTGTTTCCCCTTCGAGGTATGTACTAAGCAAGCTGCACTGTATGTATGTATGTATGTTTCTACAACCAGAGCCTGAATAAGTGAGGCAGTTACTCTGTGTGTGTGTGTGTGTGTGTGTACGTATGTGTGTAACCAGCTGGAGAGTCACTATGGCTTCATGTACGTAGCATACTGTAACCACATTAATATTCAGCTACGGTGTATAGAGACAGACATCTAAGTACTTTCCTACAATGCACGTACATGCATACATTGTGAAATTCCCTTTTACTCTCTTGCCATGAAACTCTCCAGCCTCTGTAGTCTGCTCCTATTGATACTAATGTGCATATATTTGATGTTAAACAAACGAAATAAATGTATGAAACGAAGTCACTTCTGGTGGTGCAAACCAGAGTGTAGTGCTACACTTGCGAGATAATCCAGATTCTGCGCAGTACAAGTGTGGTGATTACATGCATAGATAGTCAGCTTTGTGGTTTTACGATGTGTGCAAGTGTTTAGGGCAATCCGAATAAGTATGTACTTACCATCAACCTGAACTTCAATGCTGTACATGAGGTGGGAGAGAGAGCAAGGAGTACTTAATATCAGTGTTGTTTTCAGTACTGTACATGGGGTAGGGAGAGAGCAAGGAGTACTTACTATCAGTGTTGTTTTCAGTACTGTACATGAGGTAGGGAGAGAGCAAGGAGTACTTACTGTCAGTGTTATTTTCAGTACTGTACATGAGGTACAGGGAGAGCAGGCTTTGTGTAGTTGGAGATGATTATTAGAGGGAAGGTGGATGAGTTGCGTAATGGAGCTCCAAGCTGAGGGGAGGAGTTATTGTGGCTGGGAGGTGGGTAGTCTGTCCTGTTCTGACCCACTCTTGTTTGTGCTGTGTGTATGTGTGTGTGTGGGGGGGGGGGGGGGGGATAGAGCACTTTCAGGACTCTTAGCAGGGCGAACAAGTTATTGAAAAGTCCTGAAGCAGAGCAGTGTCTACTATAGCGGCCGGTAGACAACTATCTATTGACTTGGTTGGATTCTTGTGTATTGAGTGTTCAGACTACTGTGTACTATCCAACACAACACGTGTGTGGTGAGCATTGAACATGGTGGTGCTTGTAGTCCCAGCAGTAGGGACCATTGAACATGGTGGTGCTTGTAGTCCCAGTAGTAAGGATCATTGAACATGGTGGTGCTTGTAGCCCCAGCAGTAGTGACCATTGAACATGGTGGTGCTTGTAGCCCCATCAGTAGGGACCATTGAACATGGTGGTGCTTGTAACCCCATCAGTAGGGACCACTGAACGTGGTGGTGCTTTAAGCCCCATCAGTAGGGACCATTGAACATGGTGGTGCTTGTAGTCCCAGCAGTAGTCCAGCCAGCCATCAGTTTGGTTCCCAAATGGCCACCTGGCATCACTGAACAATGATGTAAAATATGACCGTGTTGTCATCCAGTCTTGAAAGACCAAGGTTTGATGCGTATATAATGATTTGGGGAGACTGCTATAGTGAAACCATTGTAATCTGACATTCTCTCAAATCTGTCCAGCGACTGAAGTAACTTTTCTGCGATGTAACACTGCTGTAGATCCAGCCCTCTAATCACGTGTGGTAAACAGAGTTGGTGTATTTAGGTATTGGTTGCCTGTTTGTGCATTTCCTCCATTGATTTGGTCTGTTGGGCCTCGGTGCATGTGATCATGTTTGATACATACGGTCGGACATGTCGTCTTGTATCTCTGTCTTTTGTGTAAGTACATCAAGTCTTCATGTACGTGCACAGTTGAATGTCGTCATGTCTTCAGCCTTTACGTATGAACGAACGGCAAAGTGCATAACAAACTCCCCAGGAGGAAAGTTGCAAGAAATCAACTACGTATGCTGGTTCTGATTATTTAACAAATCTCAGAGGACACTGAAAATCTTTGCTATGTCAGAAATTCACTATAACCACATACACATGTACACACATGCACATATACTGACACACACACACATGTATGCTTACACACACACACACATGCAAGCACACACACACACACACACACACACACACACACACGCACACACACACACACACACACGCACACACACACACATTGAGTTGAGGTATGCATGAAGTTGCTTATTCTGTTGTTCCAGAATTTGCCACAGGAGTGTTTTATAACAAGATTCCAATGTACGCACATACGTATGTATGTTTCCATGTGTCCAGCGTGCACGGAGGAATCTCCTTATAGCAAATCCCAGAGGACACTGAAAATTCTTCTTTATACTGTATCAGAAATTCACCATGACCAGTTAAATTTTCATAGTGGACTGTTCACCAAGTCACTTGTACTTGTCCACTGTAATACTGTACAGAAATTCACTGTAAGAGATTTCTTTATAACAAGTTTCCACTGTATGTACACATGTACATATGTACGTATGTATGTACACATGTACACATGTACGTATGTACGTATTTATGTACACATGTATGTATGTACACATGTACACATGTACGTATGTACGTATGTACACATGTACGTATGTATGTACGTATGTATATACACATGTACACATATACGTATGTATGTATGTACACATATACATATGTATGTATGTACACATGTATGTATGTACGTATGTACATATGTATGTATGTATGTACATATGTATGTATGTATGTACATATGTATGTATGTATGTACATATGTATGTATGTATGTACATATGTATGTATGTATGTGCATATGTACGTATGTATGTACGTATGTCTTTTTATATTTACATGGGGCAATGTATGTATGTACATATACATACATACGTACAGTTTACTGACATACAATGTTTTCTGCCTTTTGCAGACGAGGAGCAAGTATTACTCATGTGAAGATCCAGGGTACGGAGGAGTTCTACGACCTCTATGGTGGAGAGAAGTTTGCAACTTTGGCTGAGCTGATTGAGTACTACATGGAAAACCCAAACACGCTGAGGGAGATTGACGGTAAAGTCATCAATCTGAAGTATCCAATGCTGACTGAAGAAGTAACGAATCAACGGTGTGTGTGTGTGTGTGTGTGTGTGTGTGTGTGTGTGTGTGTGTGTGTGTGTGTGTACATATGTGTATGTGTGT
>CAUJGJ010000111.1:0-2500 GCA_963170055.1 Halisarca cf. caerulea
GGCACATTTAATTATGTGTATGTGCATAGACAACACATAATAGTTTTTACTTTTGCTTGAATTTCATATTTGAATTCAAAGATTTTGCATGCATTCCTGATTGATCATCAATCATGTTCATATACACAGTGCAGCCTCCATCAAAATATATATGGTGGCCGGGCACTAATTCATATACAGTGGAACCTCTGTAATATAATCCAACATATTAATTATATATATATATATATATATATACCTTATTCTGAGATGCACTCACCATGTTGACTGTATATATACTATAGCTATAATATGAAGCACTGGATAATCTGACAACCTCTGTAATCTGATATATATAATATTATACTTCCAATCCCATGCATGAAGTGTCGGATTATGGAGGTTTCACTGTATATAATCTGCATGGGAGCTGAAAAGAGTTTAATAATAAATTGCATGCTTAAATATAATATATACTAGACTAAGAGTTTTCCACTATTCGATATAGTCTCGTTCCCAGACCCACTTCCGGCCACGGGTCTGGGAACGAGACTACTATTCGAAGACTATTTTAAATTTTCCATGCTTATGATACTATTATAGAATACATATTATATAATTACACTGTATATACAATATATCCGTCGATCTCCTCCCAACAAGCTGTGTGCAGGCATGGTATAATAGAACTAGAGGTTTTTGCTCTATATTGAGGGATCCAGAGTTTGTTATATATTTAAAGATATCAATGTATATAATCTAAAGTGGAACCCACTTTGTACGAAACTCATAGAAGGGGAGCCCGGACTGTTGTATAATGTTTATTTCAGAATCAGATTCAGCTGCAGAATTTCATATATATCAACAAACAGATACAGGAACACTATACGTATAATATATATATATATATATATATATATATATATATATATATATATATATATATATATATATATATATATATATATATATATATATATATATATATATATATATATATATATATATATATATATATATATATGTATGTATACACGTATATATATATATATATATATATATATATATATATATAATATATATATTATACATGAAAGAACCTTTGGTCAGCATGGCAGAGGAAATGCATGCCATTAATTCACGGTGTCAGCAAACATGCAAGATTTAAGCTCATCTTGGGCACATGCAGTCATAGATGACCATGTGCAAAACGTGTAAACTGAGGCGTACACACGCAACCAAACACCCCTTTTGTATGTGCATGCAGACATTCACTGAACAGATTCTTCTCTCATACACTAGCTGACTCAATCTTAAGGCCAGGCAAAGTTAATTCGCAGATTATTGTTTCCGCCTGCATGTGATTTGGCTTGCGCCTGCATGGCTATTATCATTATCATGATTATTTGTGGTTATGTGATCATAGATAAGTCTAGCCATTATACTACATTACATAATGATTTCATTAAGTGATGTTATAATGTGATTTTAATTAATATGTACATGCATGTAGTCTTAGAAGAAATTAATGATATAATACCCTCATTTGTATCAATATATTGCTGAAGTTTTATTATTAATAATGATCAGCTGCAGAGTGTTCAAATACGAACGTAATGAATGATAAGTGTATTTAATTCAAATGAATAATGAAAAATGACCCCCCTCCCTCATGCTATAATTTAGAAGGCTTGACAATAAACTGCATGGCAATCAACTTTGCCTAGCCTAGTATAAGGCAACTAAATCAAAATTATACAGCTGCTCCATGCAGTAATGATGATCTCAGATGCATGTATTAAGCAGGTGATATTGCATCATGCTATACATTGCTTGAAACTGCAGCCCTAGATGTAACCCCCCCTGTCATGAACCCTTGCATGCTGGCCTGGTTATAAGCCTATAGCAAGTTTTGTAATACTAATTCAGGGGTGGCACCACTGCATGGTCCGCTTAGTCAGGTTTCAACTAGTCTCGTTCCCAGCCCCACTTCCGGTCTCCATTTTATTCCTGGTGATAATAAAATGGCGGCCGGAAGTGGGGCTGGGAACGAGACTAGGTTTCAATCTGACCACTTTTTATGGAACCTTGAAAAAGTTAAAGCTACTCAAACTAAAATAATTATACAGAAATGCCAGCCTGAAGGCTACTTTGTCATTTACTGTGAATGGGTTCCATAACATAAACTGGGATAGAAGAGCTTACAATTGTAGCACCTTGAAAGATATGATTATATATCTCTTTTCCAAGAAATAGCAGTAAATTAATATTCAGGCCTACGACAGCGCGCATGGTCACCATGTCATTATGACGTTCTTATTACACAATCCCACAAGGCTGATAGCAATGCTCTTGCTCCTACTAGCTCCAGTCTGCAGTGTGTTCCTGACATTCAGACAATACAGACCTAAAAGTAGTGGGCAATGAGTTTATCATAATTAGTGTGAAGGATTCACGCATGCTTGTATTTGCCAAGATGGTGTAGTTTTGTAGCATTCTCTACGCAGTGCCACATGTACTC
>CAUJGJ010000111.1:10000-17500 GCA_963170055.1 Halisarca cf. caerulea
CTTTTGCATGAATAAGTGATTTACATTTCGGTGTTCACAGGTGCATCTATAAAATGCTATAAGCAAAAAGAATGTGATGGACCCATCACAGATATCAACTCAAGCTATCTCTGTTGTGTGTATCATGGAGGATCTTACAAGAAGCGAAATATCGATGGGACGGATAGGTGTTTGAATTGGTAAGGATTTGTCATTCATGGACATGTCACATACATGATGCAGTAATAATCCCACTGTAAGGTAATCTGAAGCAGGTATACTTCTATGCTCAGAATAAGACTAGCGGATATTTATATTTAGCTTACAACTGATGCTACATTATACTTGGTAGCCTAATTTATTTGACTTTATTCTATCATCAACTTTCGTATCAATATATATATTAGGTGATTTGCATGCATTTCAGAATCTGACAGTACGTGACACTGTGTTCCCAGATGCATAATGATATAAACTGTTACAAGCAAAAAGAATGTGATGGACCAAGCACAAAATTCAATTACTAGATAGAAAGAAAGGTGCAAAATATCTGCTTCAAAGACCGATATCCTCAATTCAACAAAATAACTTCAAATCATTCTATATAGATATAGTGCACACAACTTTGTGTAAAACAAACAAAACCATTCAAGACTACAATATCTCCAGGGATCGTTGTATCTTTAGAAAATAAGAGGCAATTTTAAATGAATGGGAATAAAATTATATATAATATATTTATATATACTTGAAGATTACAATCATTATGAAAAGTTGTGGCCTTTTAACTTTATAAGCATTACTTTCTGATTGCTTTAACTGTTACAGTGTTAACTGTAAATTCAAGGCATTGATTATTCTTGTAAGATATAGTGCATCCATTCACAATGATCTTGTTTGTTCAGCCTCAAGCCTAGAAGAAAGCCAAGATTCATACCTGAAGGAATCCTTGGCTAGCTAGCTGTTTCAAAATAATATAGATCTGAACAGTTACTATTAATTGGCTATATATAGGATTAATAGCTGACTGCTATTTTATTATTAATCTTATACATTTATCATTAATAATATAGTATTACTGTAGTGTTACTTGGTTGTAATAATCGTCATAAAGCATTTAATCATCTGTCATCATTCATGTTATAGGCATGCAATTATCTGGGATGGGTATATATACCCATGCAGCCTATAGCTGCAAATCACACAATATATGCATGAAAACATTGCTATGCACTTAATACACACACACACGTATACACACACACACATGTACACACACACACACACACACACACACACACACACACACACACACGCGCGCGCACACGCACACACACACACACACACACACACACACACACACACTCACTCATGCACCACTGATGCAATACTAATATATACTCCTTGCATGTGGAGTAAAATGTTTACAGGCTGAGAGTCGAATGCGTGTGGTGCCAAAGGGATGAGGTCCCCATTTATACAATCATCCACTTTTGTATAATATTATATTTTTGTCCTTTCAACTATATATATAATTATTATTATCTATAATGATTCCAAATGATATTAATACTATGCGCATATATAAGGTGGCATAAAAAGATCCTTCTGGTACTGGTGGATAACAACCACCACTATTGTTGGTGGTAATAATCCACCATGTCTGGTGGTAATTTGTTTGCATTGTATTGACCACCAAAATTGGTGGAATATTTCCACCGCTGTTTTTACAGTGTATGAATTTATGTGATTTGACATAAGATGGAGATGAGGGATGAACAAAGTTGTGATTTGAGATACAAGGAAATCCTTTGGATTTTGATGCAAGCACCATCTGGTTGTTACTGTTAGTGGTATACATGATAAGTATGGTTAATATTCAAGAGATGTATTTGCGTGCATGGTGCCTTAATTAGAAATTTGCATGACATGGTATATAGTATATTATGTACAAATTATAGACCTGATTGATTACGTGCAGTATCAATACTATTTTTTATCTTTGTCTTGTTGTGTTCATTGTATAGTGCTGCATGTGACTACACTAGGTCCTAGTGCCTTAGATGGCATGATGCACTGAAATTGATTGATGGATTGATTGATTTAGTGTAAATTTTGTACGGCAGCTCCAGGCGCAATATAATTACAGTATACGAGTACCATGATCGATGGTGTGCCCAGGCCCGGCTGAGGGTCTGAGTTTCTGGAAGCCCCTTTCAGATGGATTGACTTGTAAATTATTGAAATATTATGTAAAATTATAGAATGATATTAAAAAAACTTAAATGTAATTATTCAATGCTTTTAACAAAAAGATTGAATCCCCTAGTTAAAGCTGCATCTAAACCAGTCTGAGAAGAAATCAGTACAAAACTCACCACGATTTATTAGTACAAAGATCTCGACGGCCACTTTGATGATGTCATCATTATGCATAACAGTTTATTATTATGCATGTGACAAGTGGTTCTTTGCACAACTGTTTTGATCTGAGCAGCTAGAAATCCTCTTTGGAAAATTCTATAAAAATTCTAGAAAGATATGTACTCTGTGTAAAGGTGCACGGTAATTCGCTAGCGGTACACGGTCACAAGTCATCAATGTTCAGTCATTCATCTGATTCGCAATCAAGAACAATCTATGTCTAGTCTGTGCATTCACCACGTGTTCACACTTCCCAGGTCCTCCTATATTATCTTTTACATTATAACATTACAACACAAACACCTATAGCTGTTAATCCTATTCTATTCCAAACACATACAATACACACTATGCATGGAGCATGATCTCCCTGTTACATCACCCCCCAGTCTTTCAGTGGACACGTTCTGTGTCATCTTTAATTATCAACGGTGCTTTGCAAGTTGTATATAATATTATGCGTAGTGAAGTTGGAAAAATGACACTTGTATCCCTGGAGTCAATCCTCATTGCAAACAGCAGGTAGTGTAGTTAGTCTGGTTAACCACTGGGGAGGCCTTCCATGCAGTCCCTTGGCGCTTCTCCGCACACCCGTAATGCCCAGATGCGAACTTGGGAGGGCATGGGCATATTCTTAACTGGTGAATGTGTATCTGCTGCTCATCTGCAAAGTACATGTTCCTTCATTTTGCCCATCCATGGAAGCAATCTCATACCAGGGCCTGGGAAGCTTACAATTCTTGTCAGACTCCTCCTGGGGAAACTTGATCGGAATCCAGTGGCTAATTTTGTAAGGCCAAGGAAATATATTCCAGTTACAGTATTTCTTGTACCTGCTTTGGGCTGCCTGCATGTATTGATGTGGCTGCAGACGTTTGTGCACACTGCAGGGACAAAATTAGTTCTCTCAATAGTCCTCAACTCTGATTGGCTCATTAACAGAGGGTGTCAAAAAGGCAGCTTCCCTTGGAGAACTACGAAGAAGTCCAAGTAAGAGACATGATAGTCTCATGCAGCTGTGGACTAAGTCTTGTGGGGTATATTCCAATAGGCCCACAAAAAACCTGGTAAATACTGGTCTACTCTTTGCCAAAGTCAGATGAATGTTTGCAAAACGACATAGCCTTCCGAGTATAAATTATTATGCGGTTGAGCTGTTCAACCATATTCCATCACACTGAGGACTCAGGATGGTAAGCAATGCATGATGTTAAACTTCGTAATGGCCAAGATCTTGTAACCATCCAGCATTTTTTGACAGTAGGTTTGTACTATGCTCTAATAACCTTCAGGTACACAGTATAAGAAGGAAACCTGCTTGGTGAGTAGTCTCACTGTGTGAATTGACTGCTGATCAGGCACCAGAAAGAAATGGCCATTTAATTGGTAACCCCAACATGACATTGTCTGTTTCCAGAAGATGTCTTCGGCAGCTCCACGAGGTCAACCTGCAGCATCTGGAATGAACGTGATACAGGGATTGCATGGATGCAAGGGAGGCTTGGTGCCTGCCCACTGCCACTCACTATTCTACATTCCAGCCAACTCTTGCAGAGCTCAGTGGTGTCCCAAAACATTGTCTCCCATCACTGATGTAGCTCATGTTTGGCATAATGTCTGTGGTCCAGAGAAATAACAATTAACTTATATATTGACTCCTTTGTGGTTCTCTTTCATTATAGTTGCTGCTGCTGCTGCAGACTGTCAGGCAAAACAGCACGCCGCTGATGTTTGTGCTTGCAATCAATGAAATATTTTATTCTCAAGAGTAAAGTTGAGGTTTGGAGAAGTATTGGACGAGCTCTGTTCTCTACTTCGGGCAATTTCTTCTCTGTCAAGTAACACATAAATTGATGGATCCGCGGATCGTTCTGCTGGTATCCTTCTCAAGAAGGGTAGCAATATCCTCATATTGTGGAGCGGCTACTTGTATGGTTTGATCAGTCTAGATCTCCTGCAATGGAGCAGAATCTACTGGTTCTCGAGGAAGGGAATCTGTACTTGCATTGTTGTTCTTCCGAGAATGATAAAATTAATGATGTCGGTTTTGGATATGCCACTATCATATACCTTGTTCCATCATCTGGCATGTTCGCCTGTGGTATTGGTCATCTCCAGCACTGTTTTGAATGCACAATGGCCGATGTAGACGGTATAGCTCTGTCATGTGGGTGGTGCTGGTAATGGGTAATGGCCCAAACTACTGCTAGCGTCTCTAGCTCTGCGATGTTTGAGCTACGCATTTTCAGGCTTTGACAATGCTCAGCCAGGAAATGTCACAGAATATAGTTTACTCTCTGTGTGTTGCAACAGCACAGCTCTTAACCTTGGATAATGGCACCGATCAGTCTCTAAGATGAAGTCTTGATCAAAAGCAGGGTAAGACAGTATCAGGGCTGCCATCCGTTTGGCCCTAACGGTGTCAAAAGCAAGTTGACCCTCAGTTGTCCACTGGAAGGGAACATCCTTGTGTATCAGTTAGTGCAATGCCTTTGCAATCTTGGCAAACCCAGGGATGAACCTACCGTAATAAGAAGGCATCACCCAAAATCATTGTACTTTATTCACCTACTTTGGGGCTGGGAAGTCTAGATCTCTGACAGCTGCCATACGCATGAGCTCGGGATTTAGCTTGCATGCATGAGACCTTCTTATGTAATGATATGCCCGAGGTATCTAACCTCTTTACGCCCAAATTGGCACTTAATTGTTGAGTTTGAGTTTCAGTCTCACTTCCTTGATATGCTAGATGACTTTCTGAAGATGTCCAAGATGCTCTTCCAATGTTCACAAAAACATGAGCAAATCACTGATAAACACTGACATAAAGTCTGCCCTCACCACCAGCTGGTTTGAAGCCTTGCAACATGCACCAGTTGCACAAGCCGCTGGAACACTGCTGGAGCATTGCACAGCCTGAATGGCATGTATATGACTACATAGCCCAAGGCAATGCAGATGCATATGGTTGAATCATGCCATCATGGATTCCAGGTATCTTGTGATCTCCTGCCAGACCACAAAAGCATCCTCCTGACTAGCTGGCTGGTGCCTAAGGTGCAAAATTTCCACATCAATCTCCATTTGTGTTGGTCCATTTCTCCACACTCTATGGATTCCAAAGAAAATGCTTTGAGTTGATCCCCCAGAAATCGCAACAGATCCTCTTTATCAGCATCAGGAAGGTCCAGATGTTCTATAACTTCCAGTATACTGGTCTACACCTAACAACCAGTACTGTGGGTTGGTAGGGGTAGACCAGTATACTGTGGTTTGGTGGGTGCATGTAGACCAGTACTGTGGGTTGGTGAATGTAGACCAGTACTGTGGGTTGGAGGGTGTTGACCAGTACTGTGGATTGGTGGGTGTAGACCAGTACTGTGGGTTGATGGGTGTAGACCTGTATTGTGGTTGTTGGGTGTAGACCAGTACTGTGGGTTGGTGGGTGTAGTCCAGTACTGTGGGTTGGTGGGTGTAGACCTGTATTGTGGTTGTTGGGTGTAGACCAGTACTGTGGGTTGGTGGGTGTAGACCAGGACTGTGGGTTGTTGGGTGTAGACCAGTATTGTGGGTTGGTGGGTGTAGACCAGTACTGTGGATTGGTGGGTGTAGACCAGTACTGTGGGTTGGTGGTTGTAGACCAGTACTGTGGGTTCGCAAATGCCTTGGACCAGCCGCAGCATGACTAAATTTATGTGAAATTGATTTATGTTATGTTTTACATGTTGCTATGTAAAATATTAAAATATATCTGCAGTGTATTATACTATTATATATAATAATATTATTACTATATATAGCCAATGGAGGGCTTGAGATACACATGACGATATCCAGAGTAATTTCTATAAAAGAAAGGAGCAACAGTTGTTCACTGGATAACCATCTTCCCAAAGAGAGTACTTTCTTAATCTGATTCGAGAAAATATCACCCTTTTATCCAATTTTCAAGTGCCAATCAACAAGCAGAAATGTTTGGAAGAGGAATAATTTTGGTTGTGCTGGTCTTTGGGGTCATATTCCGTGAAGGAAGTAAGAGAACCTAGCAAATTACTATCGTTATTCAGGAGAAGTATTTGGTACCATTGCACAGAAATGTATGATGCATTAGAATTGCACAGCAACTATGCAGTATTAACATATGCAATCAAACACATGGTGCCTATAGCTGTTATATGGCATGCCATGTGCATTGTCGTATCATGTGCATTGTTGCATCATTTATATTGTTGAGTTGAGCAATGACTGTGAATAGTGTTTCCAGTATATATTTCAATTGTACACTGTTTACTTAGAGTCTATTGTAAGATAATGTGTTTGTGTGTGTGTTTGTGTGTGTGTGTGTGTGTGTGTGTGTGTGTGTGTGTGTGTGTGTGTGTGTGTGTGTGTGTGTGTGTGTGTGTGTGTGTGTTTGTACTGTGACATACCAGTGTTGTGGTAATGGTAATTAGTAATTGTAATCAATTGTAATTAGGTATACATTTGCCTGTAATGGTAATATAATTGTAATGGAGCTGTTTCAGTCTCAGAGTAGTTGCAATGGTAGTTGGTATTCTTTTGCTATTTGCATCAAATTACACAATTACCATGCAACTACTGCGATGGATGTTGTGCATATATATCTGTGGATATATTTTGCTAGTTTGGGGCTATTTTCTGTGCAACAGTTAACCGGGTGGCTGATGGAAACGGGAAAAGAACATCAATCACATGATTTAGATCACCACATATATGGTATCTCGGTAAGGTGTAATAACTTTGGCAAGCATCCAAGAATAAAACTGTAATTAGTAATTGTAATTGCAATTGTAGAAATGTAGTTGCAATGGTATAATTGATTACTTTAGTGGAGATCCGTAGTGGCAATGGTAATCGTATTGCTTTGATACCAAGATAATTGCAATGGTAGTTGATTGTGATACCCCTGTAATGGCCACAACACTGGTACATACTATACAACAAAGACAGCACTGGTAATAATAAATAGCTGACAAAATGGAGGCAAGATTAAGCTCCCATGTAGCTACTTTGGTGAGTCAGTGTTTACTGACCTCATCCCTATCTGGCAGTCAGTAATTATGCCACTCCCTAAGAAGC
>CAUJGJ010000111.1:27500-30000 GCA_963170055.1 Halisarca cf. caerulea
ACTCAATATAAATTACATCTCATTTAGAAAAAATAGAATTAAGCATGGACCTAATGCTTCTGTACTTGCAAACACACACACACACACACACACATGCATGCACGCACGCACGCAAGCAAGCACGCAAACATGCACACACATACACAATTTAAACACACACACACACACACACACACACACACACACACACACACACACACACACACACACACACACACACACACACACACACCAGTACAGGGTGTCGTTTGCAAAAACAATCAGAATGGCCAGCATTCAATAAATAAGGGCCAACATTTAGCATTATAAGTGCCAGGCCAACATCATGTGATGTCATGTGACTACTTGTACTGCATGAGTGGTCATGACATAAGCATTAGTTGATAATTACGAGCACATGGTTGGATTGTGACCTACTGTGTTGCTTGTATGAGGTTCAAGAATGGCTGAATTGTCATTGCTTTATAACTGTAGCATCATAATTATGATTTTAACCATGGACACAGCAGTTCTGGCACATACGCACATATTCATACTTGCACACACACACACACACACACACACACACACACACACACACACACACACACACACACACACACACACACACACACATGAACGAAGAAACGAATGCACACAAGTACACTCTTTTGACCTGGTGGGTTTAGACTAGTATATATTGTGATGCTTTAATGTAGTAATGTGGGTTGGTGGGTGTAGACGAGGACTGTGGATTGGTCGGTGTAGACCAGTACTGTGGGTTGGTGGGTGTAGACCAGTACTGTGGGTTGTTGGGTGTAGACCAGTACTGTGTGTTGGTGGGTGTAGACCAGTACTGTGGGTTGGTGGGTGTAGACCAGTACTGTGGGTTGGTGGGGTGGACCAGTACTGTGGGTTGGTGGGAGTAGACCAGTACTGCGGGTTGGCGGATTCATAATCCAGTACTATATATGAGCTGGTGGCATGAGTGTAGAACAGTTTAGTGTAGGTTTTTTGGGTGTACACCATTACTATGGGTTTGTGAGCATAGACATTTGCTGAGGGATATAGTGAGTGCGTGGGGACCTTTGCAAAGTTTTATAATACTATAGGGTACATGCTATTAATGTGAGACCGATAATATTATGGGACACAGTTGAATGTTTTGCTAGTATATAATATTTAATGAATGAATAAAATAAATGTATCATGTACCGAATAAGTTCCTCCAATCGATTCAACTTGCCAGGGATAATATGCAAGTTTTATCCAAATATTCAACTGTGTCTTCTAATAATATTATTTGATTATCTGTCTCATGATTGTAGCATGTACCTTAATTCATAATTTCATAATGCAATCGACTGATATGCTCATGGTTAATTATAAAGTTTTGATAATTGGTTGGGTACAAAGTACATGACATTATTATAGTAATTATTATAGCTGTTTCTCTTGAGCTGTCAGAAATGATTACACTATAGTTATTTGTGCTGGCCTTTCTGCATGGCTTCTAGGTCTCAGTGTTTGGTTGGCACCAACTCAATGCATCCTACTATCAGCTCTTTGGATGACTTATTACAGTTTTACAGTTCACTGGCGTGTACACATGCACACGTGCATACGTGCCGGTATGTCTGTATGCACGTAAGCACACATACAGCACACAAGGACAACCTTAATTCTCTGTGTGTGAGTGCACACACACACACACACACACACACACACACACACACACACACACACACACACACACACACATGTACACACACACACACACACACACACACACACACACACACACACAAGCACACGCACACATACACACACACAAGCACACATCACGACTCACACACACAAGTAGCACAGTGTCACACTAATGCATGCACACATGCACACACACAGAGACATCAGCACAAATACGTACACACAGGTAAACACACAAACATACATTCAAACACACACACACACACACACACACACACACTGGGTGTAGACCTGTCCTGTGGATTGGTGGGTGTAGAGCGGTACTTTGGTTGGTGGGTGTAAACCAGTATTGTGGATTGGTGGGTGTGGACCCGTACTATGAGTTGGTAGGTGTAGACCAGTACTATGGGTTGGTGGGTGTAGACCAGTACTATGGGTTGGTGGGTGTAGACCAGTACTGTGGGTTGGTGGGTGTATAGACCAGTACTGTGGTTGGTGGGTGTAGACCAGTACTGTGGTTGGTGGGTGTAGACCAGTATTGCGAGTTGGTGGATTCATAATCCAATACTATATATGAGCTGGTGGCATGAGTGTAGAACAATATAGTGTAGGTTTTTTGGGTGTAGACCATTACTATGGGTTTGTGAGCATAGACGTTTGCTGAGGGATATAGTTGATGTTCTTGTAAAATTTCATCTATGATGGAGGTTGGTAGGAAGGCCCTACCAGAGGTGCTGGCTTTATTGGTAATCATTCTATTAATTAGAAATTGGACTATTTTATCTAGTGAACGAGCCAACTGAGCTATACGGGA
>CAUJGJ010000111.1:35000-52500 GCA_963170055.1 Halisarca cf. caerulea
TTGACCAAACTAGCGGACATTGCAACTAGTCAGCCTCATGCTGCATACTGTGCTTTAACCAGATGCATTAAGCACAAGTGGAGTTATTTGTCCAGAACCACTCACGACATTGGTGTCCTGTTGCAGCCAGTGGAGGATATAATCAGGCACAAGGTCATCCCAGCCATTGTGGGTAAGGGCAACATCAATGACTCCGAGAGAAAGTTGTTTGCCCTGCCTCCAAAACTGGGTGGACTTGGAATTGACATTCTTCCACAATTGGCTGATCAGCTGTACCAAGCATCATCTATAATTTCCCAGCCTCTGAAAGATGCCATCAGACTCAGAAGTTTTGAAGATGGAATGCGGACTGACATGGAACAGGAGAAGGCACGAAGAGAGATGAGGAAAATGAAACGACAGCAGCAGAAGAGGATGGCTGATGAATTGTATGAAGATTTACCTGCTGACTTGAGAAAGGCTATGACACTGGCTAAGGAGAAAGGGGCCTCATCATGGCTTACACCACTGCCCATTGAGGAACATGGATTTGAACTTCACAAAAGTGCTTTCCGTGACGCTATTGCTCTCAGATATGGATGGAGACCCCAAGGGATGCCAAGCACATGCATATGTGGAAAACCCAATGATGTAAGCCATGCATTCAGCTGTCCCACTGGTGGGTACGTGATACTAAGGCATAACGAAATTAGGGATGCAACTGCTTCCATGCTCAAAGAAGTCACCTCAAGTGTGGAAACCGAACCTATGCTGCAACCACTGACTGGGGAGCAACTCAATTACCATTCAGCAAAAACAGAGGACAACTGCCGACTCGACATCAAATGTTCCGGTTTTTGGTCTGCTTCACAAGATGCATTTTTTGACGTAAGGGTGTTCAACCCAATGGCATCAAGCAACCAGACCTCTGACATCAACACTATCTACAAGTCGCATGAGAAGGAGAAGAAGAGAGGGTATGACCAAAGAATAAGAGAAGTTGAGTATGGATCTTTCACCCCCCTAGTTATGTCCATCACAGGTGGAATGGGACCAGCAGCCACTGTGTTTTACAGAAGATTAGCAGGGATGATCGCTGACAAGCGAAATCAGCCCTACTCACAGACAATCAGCCTGCTAAGATGCCGCATCAGATTCTGCCTGCTCAGATCTTCAATCAGAGCAATCCGAGGTTCCAGATCAAGCTATCGATGCTCCCAAGCCACCATTGATTGTGCCCCATTGATTATGGCAGAGGGACGTGTTCCCTCAGACATTTGACTATATTATAGCAATATGAGTTACTGCATGTTGTAATGATCACAATTTTATTTGAAGTCATAAAAAAAATATGGCGGCTCGTAGGCTTGTACGGGCTATTTTTGAAATTTCGCCATTTCGCAAGTAAAGTGAAGAGGAGCCTTACTTGCTCTTTCCAGATCCTACAGTTGACGATTGTGAACAGTCGTCCGCAGTCAGTCGAAGCGCGCGTCAGTGAACTGCGAACAAAAAATCGGCCTATCTTTATTATAATAACTTAGATAATAAGAGCATTCAAGTGATACCTTGTGCCTACCCATTTAAAGAGGTACACATGGTAAACTCCGGAAATAAATTCTATAAAAGAAACGAGCAATTGTAGCTTTTTCACTGGAAAAACATATCTTCGCAAAGACAAAATCATCTGTTTGTTTACTTTCAAGTGCCAACCAACAGGAAATGTTTGGAAAAGGAGTGATTCTGGCTATGATGGTCCTTGGGACCATGATGATCCTTGAAGGAAGTAAGAGATCCTAACAATACGCATGCATCCTGCATGGCTTAAGCTTCTTACATGCAAGGGCTCCTTTTGGATATTTATGCTTGCATTATCAGGTCTGATATATTTTACAACCATTTTATCTACCAATTAGACCCTTTTATTTGCCATTAATTATTGAAAATAGTGCATAATAATTATTAATTTGGATAATCTACCAAACTTATTAGTCTGCCCAAGTTCTCAAAAAAATGTGGTAGATTAACAAGAATTTTCTGTATACATACTCTGAGTCAGCTAACTGTGCTGTATCACGTAAGCAAGTCTTAATATTTAGTTGTCACTTTAAGTACTAAAGTGAATGAGCATATAAAGGTCATATACATGCAGGTACGTACTGTGTGTACACAAAAATATTATATAGACTGCATACCCAGCTGCTTGGCAATGCATGCATGAGAGCCGGACGACAAATGGAGATATGATAATTATCACATGGCTTTTCCTATGGAATAACATTTAAGTGTATATATACTGACCCCATCCCTCTATATATCACTAAACATGTTACTTCCTAAGGAGCCATAAGGTGACTTAGTCTATTATTTATGCCACACATGTGACTTATATGCACTTCTACAATGACACAGATGCTCAAGAAACTGCATGCTATGATTATGCCAACTGTGGTGGGCAAATGTTGATAACCAACTCACCTGAAGACTGCTGTCAGCGTATGGATGGAGGCTCTTACAGACGTGGAGATATGGACACAGCTCAGTGTTTTGGATGGTAAGGGGTTCTCTCATGCAGATATAAAAAAAAATTGCACAATCATCCTGCTAATTCATGCTGCATGGAGATTCGATTTATAATAAGTCTTAGATTCATTAAATTAAGTACCCATGCAGCTGTTATCGTGATCACCTTTGGTATCATAAGATGTGCATGGAATTGAACTTGCTGCTTGTGTTAAGTGTCCTGTAATATATATGACAATATTTAAATCTCTCTTCAATAATGTCATCATGCACTGGCTGATTATTATAGATGGTACACGGTTGATTACCTCACATAGCTACAATAGTACCCTAATCTCAAGTAAGTAAGTGTTACCTTAAGGCTAATAGCATCAAGACTAGTCTATCTGGTAGGATTGCAATTATATGAGCCAATTTAAGTAAAAAATAAAATGTAGGATTATAGAAAATCAATTTTTGTCAGTTCATGGCCAATATATTTAAAATTTATTCCACCATGAACATTTTCAACTTTACGTAGTAGACATTACTTTTACTGATTGTGCATCCTATATTCCCAATGATAATTTAAATTTCCTTTCTTGCTTATATATTCAGCTTTGATTAGACATGCAATAACAAGCCTGAGAGCAGCCAAGTGGATTACATCAATATCCTCAGAATTAAAATATTATAGGAATGTGATTCAGTGTCGTAGCTAGAGCATTGATCACCACTGTAACTCACTGACTTAATCATAATTATATAATTAATTATAATTTGGCATCAATATTATATACTGCTTAATCTTGGAAACGCATTCATTTGTGATGAAAGATGCATGTACTATACTAAGAATTATTTGAGTATATACATTGTTCAAGATATGTTCAACAATAGTCCTAACAACTGTAATAATATACAATTAACATGTCCAACAACATCTATGCTTGCGGTGTGAATGTGTCATGAGCAAATTCATCACATTTCAATGCATTAACATTTTTTTTTAATCATAGACATAGTAGTACTGGTGCACATGTACATATATATACAATTTGTTTTATGGTCGCCATGCACTAGTGTGAATTCATTTTCACCGACATGGCATTGTAATTTTATCATGGTGAACTGGTCTGCTGATAACTTGCATTAAGTATCTGCGCAGATGTGACAGTCTTACTTGGTTAATGTAGTACCTGTGTGGGACAGTACAATAACATACTCATTACTACAATCGAACCTCATTATTAACTTGAGGGGATTGACGTACATGTGTACAAAGTGCATGGCTGTCATCTGATTCAGAAATTCTTACCCAAACATGCATGGCCCTACATACTCAGAGTACTACATGCAGTGAACCAATCATTGTAAGACTAGCTGAAATTTGTCTTAAAATTAATGCTGTATTCTTACCAAGATTGCGATCTATGCGGTAACTTACAGTTTTTTCATGCACTAGTAACACTGCCTCATTGCACAGCATGTCTTATACTTGACTGACGGGTTGTTCAAGATGGTAGCCAGTGACTACCTTCCTGCCCGAGTATAATAATATTATCATAGGTGTAGGAACCAGGGGTCCATGCAGAGGACCTTGGACCCTCATTTCCTAAACAAATATTATTATATAGGGTCCAAATAGCACACGTATGTACATGTTGTTGTTGTTTACTTTATATCTGGATTTTCCGCCCCCCTCACTGGTGTAAGTGTTCCTATGTTCCTGATTATGGTATATAAATATAGCTATTAAGCTGACTTTGAGAGGCCTTTCATAACAATGATGAGCTGCATGGTGCTGTTATATGTGCTGGCTTGCCCTGCCATGCCCTTCTGAGTGGACTTGTGGAACAAGTAGAACCTTATCTTGGTATGCATGGTCTCCAGGCAGAGTCTCACTCCTTTCCAACAGGTATATAGGGATGACAATCATGAGATTAAGGCAAAACCTAAGTGGTCAGGATTTAGCTTGCATGCATATCGCTTTTGTAGAAAACCTCACAATGTCATTGTGAGCCACACATTCACCAGGGTTATAAATGCAATGTATATTACTTTGAAACCTATGATATGTGGCCAGAAAGGGATACTTTACGCTTGACTATGCCAATGGATTTCCATAAACACTGTCCCTGTTGTGCAGTTATAATTGACTGTTTGGAGATCTTTATTGAACGCCCATTAAATGTCTTAGCAAGAGCACAAACATTCTTGTCGTATAAACATCATAATACAGCTAAGTACCTCATAGGAATAACCCCACAAGGATTAACTTCTTTCATTTCAGAAGGTTGGGGTGGGCGTGTCAGCGACAAAATACTCACAGAACAGTGTGGCTTGCTAAACTACCTGCTGATGGGTGCAACAAAAGTACACATTTTTAAGTGCAACGTAACCCATAATATTATAACTTTCTCATTGCTTGTAATGGTGTATGCATGCTGTACAAAATAGTATTGGCTTGTTGTTCTTTAGTTAACATGTGCAATCCTATTGTACCTTTTGAATAACAGCATTGTGCATAAAACAATGCAGACCTGTACATGTATTGCATAATCCAGTGTATTAATTTTATTACAGCAATTAATGCATTGTATATATTGCGTACAACAATATTAATGTACTGCAGATTAAAATCTTAATATATATTAACCAAAACTGATTTATGATATTGTATATATAAAATATGCTAATAATAACCATTCACACGTATACAAGTAGTTCAAAGTTCAATCAGCTAACTTAAAGGCTGATATGATCTTTTGGCCTGCAGTTGCTTTGTCTTCCTACAATCTGGACAGAACCACTTCCTCCCCTGTGGTGGTCCTTTCAGTCCCAAACATTCAAAATGAAACCATTGATATGGACAATCATCACCATCACATGTATCATTAATTTTTTGCACACTCTCTGGTTTCCTACAATAGCATGCAGAAGACAGTTAGGGCATCTTCAGCTGTTGTGGCATGGGCTTAGATGAACGTGACATCCACTTCCCAAAAAGCTCTGGCAAGATGGCAAGCTGAAATATATGCCTTGCCTTTTCCACACATTCCGGCCAAATTTCTTTGTCAGATGTTACTCTTGTGATACCAATTTCCTTTTTGGTCCACACAATAAAATCACAGTATGCAAGCCCAGTGTAAAATAACTGTGACTGAACCTGTACATAATTATTGAATAAAACAATTGGAAATTGAATTAAATATAGTTAGTGATAAATATGATACGTACATGAACTGACAAATTTCTGCACAGACCTGGTGATAGTATTGGTGCACCCTTTTCAACATAGCTTTGCCATTTATCATCTCCAAACAAATATAATAAAGAATGGCCAGCATTCAATATATAGTGGCCAACATTTAGCAATATGAGTGCCAGGCCAACATCATGTGATGTCATGTGACTACTTGTACTGAATGGTCATGACATCATGATTGGTAACGACCACATGATTGCATCGTGATCAACCGTATTGCTTGTATGAGGTTCACGAATGGCTGAATTGCCATATAACTGTAACATTAGGATTATGATTTTAACCATGGACACAGCAGTTCTGGCACATGCACACACACACACACACACACACACACACACACACACACACACACACACACACACACACACACACACACACACACACACACACACATGCACGTACACACGAATGAACAAACGCATGCACGCAAGTACACACACACACATGCACACATGCACATATGTACACATGCATACGCGCATGTACACTCTTTTGATTTGTACGTTAGTGGGTGTATAGACTATAGTATTGTGATGCTTCGATAGAGTACTGTGGGTTAGTGGGTGTCTATAGATCGGGACTGTGGGTTAGTGGGTGTAGACCAGTACTGTGGATTGGTGGGTGTATAGACCAGTAATGTGGGTTGGTGGGTGTAGACCAGTACTGTGGGTTGGTGCATGGGTGTAGACCACTACTGTGGGTTGGTGGATGTAGACCAGGACTGTGGGTTGGTGGGTGTAGACCAGTACTGTGGTTTGGTGGGTGTATAGGCCAGTACGTGGGTTAATTGGTGGGTGTAGACCAGGACTGTGGGTTGGTGGATGTAGACCAGTACTGTGGGTTGGTGGGTGTAGACCAGTACTGTAGGTTGGTGGGTGTAGAACAGTACTGTGGATAATCCGATTGGTGGGTGTTGACCAGTAGTTTTGGTTGGTGGGGGCAGACCATGCCAGTACTGTGGGTTGGTGGGTGTAGACCAGTACTGTGGGTTGGTGGGTGTAGACCAGTACTGTTGGTTGTTGGGTGTACCTAGGCCAGTACACAATATATGTTTAAGGTTTCAATATTGGCTGAGTACAAAGTGCATGACATATTAGTGTTGTTTAATCTTTATCATGAGGTGTCAGCAATGATTACACACCTGTGTTAGCAGATTAGCAGTTAATATTCATTTCCCATCTATCCAGCCTCTCTCTCCAGGAAAGTTGAAAGTAGTGTTTGGTTGGCACCAACTCAAAAACATCCTACGTCAGCTCTTTGCCTACAATTATATTACATCATAAAAGTTTTACAGTTCACTGTATATAGACGTGTCAACTGTATACAGTGAGACCTCACTTATCCACACCTCAGATATCCAGTTCCCTCACCTATAGCTTTTGCAGTACCGTATATTCTCTAAAAATTCGGGACTCCATAATTTCGTCACCCATAGTTTTGTGTCGAAAATATCGCAAAAAATGACGAAATGGCCATTTTCTAAAACTTCGTCCTGTTCTCCAATATTTCGTCGTCCAAATCTTCAGCCTAAGATTAACTGTAGAATTGAATTTTAAGTTTTTTAATTCTTACAGTGGTACTTCTTCGTCTGTTTTGGATGGAGTATTCGCTGTTTTCGCTCAGCAAGTCTAGGCCTACCTCGAGTGGGGGCAAAAATGGCGGCTACGCGACGAGCTATCCCCTCCAAATCGAAAATCGTGCACCAGAGCTAAGAAAAGCACTTTAGCGTTCTTTTCGCTACTTTTCAGGGTTATTAAAATCAGTATAGGCGCATATAATAGCCGAACTCTACAATTTCGTCAGCTCTCTAAGTAGAGTAGGTAATCAATTAGCGGGCACCATGTATTACCAGAGATCTGTTCGTCGAAACTAATGAACGAACAGACAAACAATGTACATCGTTTTAAAGCTCTATACAAATGCCGAAAGATTAGCCATGAAAATCCTACACAACTTCAACGCACTTCGAAAAAACTCTACCAAAAGGCCGGCCGATAAATATCTACCGTATGGACCGAAACTTTCGCGGTACTAAACTTTCGCGTTTGCAAAAGTTTGAGGATTTTCGCGGTTTAAACTTTCGCGGTTGCCAACTTTGAGGAAAATTTCGCGGACAGCATAGCATCCTATGTATAATTTATTCAATAAAAATGGCCGCTGAGACAACTGATGAAGAAGTCCGCCGACATTAGCAACATAGTTATTGTTAATTTATTGCTTCTGTCTTTTGAGAGTTCATCGCATACTGCCTGTGCGGTAGAACCAGGTAAAACGTCCTCCAGTGAAGGGATATTGGATGCGACGATTGACCATCCGTAGCCGATGAATCTCGTGTAGAGTTCTTGTTGAAGTAGCGTAGGGTTGATAGAGCGGTAGTAAAACGAACGAAAATTGTCTGGAATGGCAAGACAACACAAATGAATCTTAGAAAGTTGCTGCTGTGCGCTCACGATCAAGGAAAATAGTCAATGGAGTAAAGGTGCTCTGACGCGGTATTGTGCAATCCGTGTGCCGCCGGCCATTTTGACTCCACAAGAAAGAAGACAATGTTGATTTTCGCGGATTATACTTTTCGCGGATGGCCACTGATCCGCGAAAAGCGCGAAAGTTTAGTACCGCGAAAGTTTCGGTCCATACGGTATTAGCAGGCGGACGGCAAGTATTAACGGTAACCGGCTGGCATTCCTCATACGAATGACCAACCTGTCTAAAACACACACTGATATTACAGACACATGTACTTAACGTGCAGCAGACCAGTTGGAAACGTACGTTGTAGATTCGCTGTAGCAGACATCGTGAAATAACCCGATATGGCGATATCTATTATTGGCCGCCCAAATACTGAAAAGATCTCCCAAAAATCACTCCGAAATGATTATAGACTTGCAAATCTATTGCATTACGCCAGAAATAGGCAACATTTCATACATAAACTTGAAAGCAAATCTTTCTCGACAACTATCATGGGCTAGCGGGTCGAGAATTCTCTATAGGCGGGAAGTGCACGTGTCCTGCATGCATCATCTAGTGGCGCGCGGAAATTCTCGCCGATCTGATTAGATTTTGCTATGGCTTTGAGCTTGCACTCAAGAATAGCTATGAGAAAATCACAAGTGCAGGAACCTTCCCATCTTGGACAACCTTTGCCAAAAGTAACACGGCAGCGCAAGCTATGGAGTGACGAGGCAATGTCAAAAGCCCTGGAGCAGATCAGTTTGGGCAAACTGAGTGTCAGGAAAGCAGCTGAAGCCTACCATATTCCAAGGTGGGAGATTCATGCAGTATACGTGTCATTTTAGAATATAATTATATGAGGCACGTGTGTATTTACATTTCACCTGCAACTATATATACATGCACTTAATTTTATTATTATATAATAATACTTATAATAGTGAACAATGTAGGTTATGGTATTCGACATGCTTATATGTACCTACTGTGTATCATTCATCAAAAACGATACCAATGATATATGTATAGGCCACATGGATATTAGCAGTGCGACATGGTCAAACATAAACTACAATTTCGTTTTTATTTCTTGTTTCATTGCAGATCGACTTTGCATGATTATGTTAGTGGTAAGGTGGCTCTTGGCTCACACACTGGGCCACAGCGTTACCTTACTGATGAAGAGGAGGCTGAGCTTGTGAAGTTCATTGTTCGGTGCTCAGAAATCGGGTACTCAAAGACAAAATCAGACATCCTCTCCATCGTTCAACAGAAGTGCACCAAGCAAGGACTTCAGGTTACAGTCAGCAAAGGCTGGTGGGAGTCATTCCGTCACAGACACCCACAATTGACAATCAGAGCAGCTGAAGGTCTTACTGTACCCAGAGTCAGAGCATTTGACGATGTTGTGATGGGCAGGTACTATGACATGTTGGAAACCACACTCCGGGACAACAATCTTTGGAATTCACCATCGCAAATTTTCAATTGTGACGAGACAGGGATGCCTCTTAATCCTGGGACGGCAAAGGTCGCTGCCATGAAGGGAGCTAAACACCCTTACCAAGTAACTGGAGGAAGCAAGAGCAATATTACAGTACTTGCTTGTGCAAGTGCTGCTGGCTACGCCCTGCCCCCGATGGTCATCTTTGATCGTAAAACTCTTAGGATTGAGTTGACAGTTGGTGAGGTTCCTGGAACATTCTATGGCCTCAGTGACAGTGGTTGGATGGACTCAGAGTTGTTCCAACAGTGGTTTGCCTGTCACTTTTTAAAGCATGCACCGTCTGCACGTCCACTTTTACTCCTCCTTGATGGGCATTCCAGTCACTACCAGCCTGAATTTGTGAAGATGGCAGCAAAAGCGCAGGTTATCATCTTTTGTCTTCCACCCCATACGACTCATGTTGCTCAGCCACTGGACAACGGGCCATTTGGTGCACTAAAGGCACATTGGAAGGAAGCTTGCCGTGAATACATGGTTCAAAATCCATACAAGTCGGTAACTAGGTACGAGTTTTGCCAAGTCTTCAGTAAGGCATACACACGAGCCATGACCATCAGGACAATAACAGAGAGTTTTCGTACTACTGGTGTGTATCCCTTCAACAGGGATGCCCTTACACCACCCAAACAGGAGGGAGAGCCCAACCTAGCCAAGAGCAGTGGACTGGCATACATACCAATGTTCAGCCCAACACCTCAGAGATCAGATACTTTTCATACTAATGTCTCAGTGTACCAAGATCAAGACTGTACATTGAATGACGAGTGTGCAGAACCAGAAGACTCCCACAAGGACGTTGTTTCCCCTACAATGGAATATAATGGTTAGCTGCATGAACATAATGTCATGCAGTATGATAATGATACTATGTGTAGCATACAGGGAACAAGTATAATTCACCCCCATGCAAACTATTAATTATTACTTTACCATGAAAGGGTGGACTCCAACACTGAGTCTTATACTTTTGTACCTAATAAGTATTAGGCCATTGACTGAAATATCATGCATAACTTTGAAGGTGCATGATGCATGCCTTTCTGACACATTGTCAAATACATGCAGGTGATCCAGATGACAGCATGACCTTCACTGAAAGTGAAGTGAGGAAATTTCAAATGAGATTTGAAGAGGGGTATGACCTCACATCCGACAGGAGATACAACCGGTGGTTACAAGAAGCACACCCAGATATGACAATCATTGCCAACATCCCTTCTACATGCCAACAGGGTATGTCACGTGTGCTGCCAGGGGAACAGACAGCACCTGCTAGTAAGTCTGTTGGTGAGTTCAGAAGACTTTTGCATGAGCCACCACAGCCTCAACTTATAAACGACAAGGGCAAGAAGCCTTCATCACGTGTATTTACCAGTAAAGAAAGCCTACAACAGCTACAAGAAAAGGAAGACAAGAGAAGACAAAAGGATGCTGAAAAAGAAGAAAGAAAACGGATAGCTGCCGAAAAGAAGAAGCAACGAGAAGAAGCAATTATAAAGAAAAGAAGGGAGACATCAGCACATTGTCAAAAGAAGAGATCAACCTCATGTGCACATAAAGCTAATAAAAGATGTACAAGTAAAGCTGGTGGTAAAGGTCAACAACAATCACACAATGGTGAGGAATGGGAGTAATTATAATTAGTCTTAAACTCTATAATAAGTGCATACAAATCACAAGTATTAGACTTGTAACATGTAACTGTTACATTAACATTTACAAAAAATTAATTTAAACGTATAGTAAATAATTTATTATTATTGTCTATATTGATATTAGAATGAAGGACACTGACTCAGAGGTATCTTTATTTCACACTCAGGGATAGATGACTCCAATGATGAGAGCATGACCTTTACTGAAACTGAAGTGAAAAAATTTGAAACAAAGTTTGAAGAGGGTTATGATGTTACATCCGACAGGAGATACAACCGGTGGTTGCAAGAAGCACACCCAGGCAGTACAGTCAGCAAACGTAAAACAAATTGGAGTGGTCATTCACCTCCACAACCTGTTTTGCCAGTAGTGAAGAAAAAGGACAAATTGCACAGCGTCAGAGGGGAAAGTGAAGAAAGCTTTACAAGCCTTGGGCCAGAAGAAACAGAGTCTGACTCAGAACTTATTAAGATAAGTGAAAGAGCACAAAGAGATCTAGAGAAAGTAGTCCCTGAAAAGAAGAAGCAAAATGAAAAGGTACCAACTCAGCCTCGGACTAAAAAACAGGAGCCACCTACCAGAAATAGACCACAGCCATCCTCAACTACAGAAAAAAGGAAGAGGCAAACAAACAAGGGTGAAAAAACATGGGAGACAGATGGCCATCCTGCTGCGTCTAGGCATTGGGGGAAAAGTAGCAAACAAAATCCCATAGGTGAGAGTTTATCAATTATCTTGTAGTACTCTATACAGATTTTTGCATTTTGCACCCATGCAATATAATGCAGATACTGTGCAGGTGAGTCTATGTGAGAAAAAATGCTGTGGAAATCCAGATGCCACCCATTGGTTACAATGTGACTCGTGCCAAGGTTGGATTCACCTTGCTTGTGCTGGTGTCAGAGCAAAGGTTGCAAGGCAGAAAACATTCAAATACAAGTGCCCATCGTGTTGATCATTGACAATACTGCCTAAGACATATATATGTCGGAAGATGATGATTGTGATGAACATTTACTATGATTAACATGCAGCAATGCCATAGTTTGTAGTTGTTGTGTTATATGAGCTTATTTCAGTCACCTTTTTACATTTTAGATTTCATAATATGCACAAACAGCCCAATGTGTCCAAATCAGCGTATATATGATTGCTTACCTCTTTCTCATCAGCCATTTTCCCGCCTCGTGTTAGGTCAATAATAGATATCGCCACATCGGGTTATTTCACGATGTCTGCTACAGCGAACCTACAACGTACGTTTCCAACTGATCTGCTGCACATTAAGTACATGTGTCTGTAATATCAGTGTGTGTTTTAGACAGGTTGGTCATTCGTATGAGGAATGCCAGCTGGTTACCGTTAATACTTGCCGTCCGCCTGCTAATAGATATTTATCGGCCGGCCTTTTGGTAGAGTTTTTTCGAAGTGCGTTGAAGTTGTGTAGGATTTTCATGGCTAATCTTTCGGCATTTGTATAGAGCTTTAAAACGATGTACATTGTTTGTCTGTTCGTTCATTAGTTTCGACGAACAGATCTCTGGTAATACATGGTGCCCGCTAATTGATTACCTACTCTATTCGTCGCTCAACTCTATGGTTTCGTCAGCCGTTCTCATAGGTAGCTAAGGAAAACAATTCTAAATTCTCTCGTCAGACGAAATTTTTGTGAAACTATATAGATGTGACGAATTTTTAGAGAATATACGGTAGGTTTTATTGGAACAAATCTTCAATAATCCTATACTGTGCACTATTCTACTGCTCCCTCACTTTATCTGCAATATTCATCCAGAATGGATGTGTGCAGATAAGTGAAGCCTCACTGTATGTGCCAACTGTACATGTCCCTGTGTCCTTGTGGTTGGTAAAGGGGTAAATGCCCCCCCCCCCCCCTTTTCAGAATTATACATTAAAAATGCACACCAGGCCTTTAATTGACCAACGAATATTCATTATGGCACACTTGCTTACATTAAACTTCAGAGATTTTTGTGCCCCCCAAATTTTCAACTTCCTTCAGCACAAGCTTCAGATTCTTCACATCTGTGGTCGTCAGCATACATTAAGCCAGGACATAATTCATCTCCACAATTCATTCCCACCCCCACATTTTTCAAATTGGTCATCAAATAATTAGCATACAAATTGAGAACAGAAGTGGTGACAACACACATCCCTGCCTCACCCTGCCTCTACTGCAAAAGGCTCACTCTTCTGTGACTCTACTCTCACTTGCAGGGTGGGTGCATGTGCAACCCTTTCAAGAAACCTATTACCTGGCCTCCCAAACCCAATTTCTCCAAACAACACTGCAACTTGTCCCTTTTGACACTATCATATACCTTTTCCAAGTCCGGGAAGGCCACAAACATACCCCGGTTGTCCCTATTGATGTGTGTCTGTGCCATTAGCACCAAAGATAGAATCTGCTCACTTTTCTCTGTATTCCTAGCTCCCTTCGCCCATTCACAACCATTTCAACAGAGGAACATCACTAATATTACCACTACCACCTTATATAGGCTAAATCACATACTCCATTTCCACATTCACTCCCACCACTAAAAACACATCCACCACTACTACCACTACCATTATCACCTAAATTACCTTCCCCTCTACTATAATAACCTTGCTCAATCCCCCCCGGAACTTACCATACCTACACCCCACCCGTCCCCCCTGCTTCGCCCTTCTTCTCCTACCTGCCCTCCCTTCCTAGCACCCTCACAGATATACCTTCCCTAGAAAGGTACTGCCTGGAATTTCCAAAATTCCAAATCCTTGCAAGCGTCCAACTTCCCTCAGGATGTGTTCTTCCCCTTCTACCCAGAACCACCATTTTGTACTGCCATTACAATCCACATTCATTCTCCTCACCTTTAATCCCCCCTCCTCACTACTATCCTCACTCACCAACTTACCATCCAACATTGAACTTAGTCTCTCCCTCACAGAGGCTTCCGTTTCTACTTGTCTCGTTCCCCAGAGCAAGTGGGTAAGCCTTACGCTTACCCACATAAGGCTTGCCCATGGCTTTTATATGTCCTGGACGGTGACTCCTACTTCTTTCGCGAACACCTTTGTCAGGCGGAGAAGAACTCTGGTGGCTGATGGTGGTTTCACCTCGATGTTTATTTGTTCTCTTATGCATGGGAGGGCCAAAGTGCTGTGGGGCAGTGTAGGATGGCTGGGATCGGGGCTGGGTCGAAGGGAAGCACGGCTTCAGCTGAGCACTGACCTTGGTCTAGTTTGACCATCCTGTCAGACAATGCTTTGTTGACTTTCATTTACTTGTGCAAGAGGGTTTCAAGCAGGGCTTGTCAAAAATATTATATATATTTATGCTTTCTGCTACAAAAACACTGCTTCACCATTTTTCCAAGTTGTAGAATTGTGGTCGGTTACGCTAGACTAAGCTGACGTCCGTTTGTATGGAAAATGGCTGTCTCAGGGCAATTTACCAGCGTTGCTTGCAATTCGCGGCTTTCGATACCTTTGTGGAAGCGGGTGTCCGCACAGAGTGTATTTGGGGTGAGAAATCTGGAAAGTGCTCACAGTTGCGAGAAACCTATTATCAAAGAAGGTAAGGAAGAGGCAACTCACTGGGGAAGCAGAGTTTTCTTCGTTCCACAGCACAAATCCCAGTCGACGAGTTTACAAGAAGCTCTGAGAGCACTCAGAGCATACTCTATTTCGAAATTCGACGAAACTGTTGAGATTTCTTTGTATTGTAATCTGTTTGTAAGTAAGAACAAAGGTAAACGGAGGGACCCCTTCAGAGGGACAGTTCTTTATCCTCACAGTTTTGGCAGGGAACCGAAAGTATTGGTGTTCGCAGTAGTAAGTTCTGTTTGCTATCATTGCTGGTTTAATATGAGGTCACCAGTCAAATGTCAGCAGCTAGGAATGGTCAATTTTGTGCAATAGCACATGCACAGGGTTTTGTCTGGGGTCAATTTCTTTTTCTTGGGGGAACCTTGATATCTGTATGTATGCATGCATGTAAGCCACAAGCATACGTTTTATTCAAATTATACCCTTTATAAATGGAGTTATAATCCGTTCATGGCAGTGTTCGTTCACCACAGTGCAGGCTACATAATTCTCTGTGGGGAATCCTCCCCTCCAGATAGAACCCAGGCACAAACTGTATGTGTTAGTGTGAGAAATTCACTTTTGCTATCTGTAGTCCATTATTGTGTTTGGCTGAACTACGCATCTATGTACAGTAGAGTCTCTGAACAAAGTACGCTTCGGGGATGGCATAAAATTGAATTGGATGATTTGTTCTTTGTACAGTTTTCCCTCTTTGGGAGGCTCTGAATGTATTGTAGGAATTATGCTGGGAATATAAGTTGTGTCATTTACAGAGGTGTAGTATACTGTGTCCTTACTAGGGAGAGACCACTATCAGAGGTTTCACTGTATTTTGTTTTGAAGTAATTAATTCTTTCATTCCATTGCTTTTACTGGCTACCTTTGCTATCTTCATGGGTCCCCATGTACTGTTTATAGTACACATTGAGACATTGATGGCTGCATGTGCTGATGTGGTACAGTGGAACCTCTCAAATCTGACATTCAATGAGACTTGATAAAGTGTCCGATTTGGAGGTTGTCGGATTACAGAGTTACCCATGGCATACATTAATTAAGTAGTGTTTGTACCTCTTAAGATGATCTGATTAGAGAGAATGCTGTATTGTAGAAGTGTGCGAGTAGAGAGGTTTACTGTGTATAGCAAAGGATACTGCCTACCTGTAGTGATGTATGACTGAATGGTGAAGTACGCAGTTTACATATCGTAACAGTATGTTTTATTTAATAATTCCTATGTTTAGGGGAATTCCGCAGACATTGCTAACAGTGCAGGTGCTAGTGTGATAGGAGGAACCGAATTGGTTGAGAAGGTGACTTACTCAGTTTTCTTCTCCTACTAGTGTGCCACTTGTGTGTGTGTGTGTGTGTGTGTGTGTGTGTGTGTGTGTGTGTGTGTGTGTGTGTGTGTGTGTTGTGTGTATGCATGTGTATATGCGGGTATGTTTGTCTCTTATATATGCATTACATTAAGTTTCTTTGATTGAACATGAGTGTTTGCGTTTGTATATTTTATTACAATCCACGGAATGGGCCCAATGTTGTGTGACAAAATTTACATAATAAAACTGAATCAGATGCACTCAAAACTCTTTACAGAGTCACTTGATACAATAGCACTTTGTCTGCAACACCATGCATGCTGTGAACTGTTCATGGGTCTCTGTTCAAAATGTACTGCATGGCTACAACAGCAACGTAATTGGTTATGGCAGTACAAACAGTTGGACCAATGGTGTCATTGTAAACTGTTTTGGATGTACATGGTTGAATCGAACAATACAGTGAATATTCGTTAATCCGCCACAATTGGTTAGGGCCACTTTTGGGTGGATTAATGATATGGCGGATTATAAATTGAGTGCTTATTCCAATGGTATCCACTATTCTCATGGCACTGTACATTCACAATAGTAAGATACAGTTAAACATTCAGTATACTGGATAAACCATTTCTATGTAAATTTACAAGGGAGAAAAAGTGATAGTAAAGAAGTTAAGGTCAACTCTAGAACGCTTTTTAGCAGCTACCATCTTTGAAAATTAAAGGTGGCAGACTATCTGTTACTAAAATTCATACTTAAGTACTAATTGGTTCAAGAAAAATATGGCGGATGGTGGATTTGTGGAATGGCGGATTATGTGTATACTACTGACATAGTTTTGAATTCGTTTAAAAAAATAATGGCGGATAAAGAGGTTTGGCGGATTAACAGGGGGCGGATTAATGAATATTCACTGTATTACAATTATTTATAGCAATTCCACTAATTTTGTGTTACCGTAGATGCTGATTTTTTGCTAGGATATTTTTGCTAATTAGCAGGTTTAGGCTGTGATCGCAAAAATTTAGGAATTTTGCTGCTTTTGTCTGTGTAGGTATTGTATGTGTACAGTGTCAACCGCAAAAATTAGATTGCAAATGTTCTTCAGTATGCAATATTAGCAAAATTTTATGCCCGTAGAAAAAATCCGAATCTACGGTATATGTACATATTAATTTTGTCTCAGCTTTTGCCTGTCACTTC
>CAUJGJ010000111.1:55000-67500 GCA_963170055.1 Halisarca cf. caerulea
ACATACACACACATACACAACCGCACATTCACACACCAGAGCTCGAAAATGCAACCGGACATCGGACATTTTCCGATCATTTTCAGTAAATGTCCGGATGTTATCTACTTTGTCAGGACATTGTGTCAGCTCAAAGGAAGTGTTTATGGCTGTAGGAGGCTGTCATTGTTCAGGTGACAGGTTTGTGGTCTGTCACTTTCTGCTATTAATTAGGTAGTGGCACCACAGGATAGAAACAGCTGTTTAGTAGCCTTGCAGTTCAAAACAGCCTCTCCTAAGTGTGTATGGACACTGGTGCTTTAGAAGCCAGTTGCACAAAGCCTTTTCACTTACACTGAAAGCAATACTATTGTTTTGTGACTGGGGAAATGCTAAATTGCTACTGCACATAGTATGAAAATACCAGAAACTGCATATGTATGCTGGCTTACAGCTGCATACATGATAGCAATGAGAAACTAGCAAAATATGATTGCTAGTCAACATTATCATGTCCGATCAAATATGTGAATGTCCAGGCATTCTGGAGTTTGTCTGGACATTATGTCCAGACACTTCCAAAAAGTTATCGTGAGCTCTGCACACATACACACACACACACACACACACACACACACACACACACACACACACACACACACACACACATGAACATGCACACACACACACACACACACACACACACACACACACACACACACACACACACACACACACACACACACACACACACACACACACACACACACACACACACACACACACACACACACATACTGGAGAAGAAACTTGAGTGCATGAGCTTCAATGATACTATTTACATATTATATTTTCATAATTAAAAAATTAATTGTTGTCACTTCATGCATGGATGAATTTTAGCATTAAATTTATTAAATCTCACTGTGGATGATATCCGGAATGCAGGTTCTGAAGTAGTTTAACAAGCTAGCCCGTCTCTGCTAGCACCCTACGGTCCTTTCTCGCCCATAGGGCGTTTGCGGGACAGGCTAGCTTGTTAGACTAGTTCTGAAGTTATTGGTAATTCAGATGCTCATGCATTGAACACAATTTAATGTGTGCAAAATCAATCTATTGCATGGTATCATGCATACGAAGATGAGGTATATAATATGTACAATGGAACCAGGTGAATATTGATGAGCATTCAGCTGGGTAGAAATCACATGACCTGGCCAGGTACACTGATTATGTATACAGTACTAGTTCGTACTTATCCACACACAGTGACATCCATTCTCAGACTGCATGGATGAAAATATGGATGAAGTAAGGGAATGATAAATTAAGGGGTAGTAGTATAGAGTGTTGAATTATTGCAGTTGCAGATTTGTTCTAATAGAATCTACGTACTGCAGAAGGTGATCGAGGCAATTGGATACCTGTGGTGCGGATTATAGTGACGTTTCACTGTATATGTGACAGTACTAGTGCAATGTCCTATATAATAACAACAGGACAATAAGGAAATGGTGCGATGATACAAAGGGACATATATCAGGGTTCATTTAGAAAAATGGGCAAGGGGAGGCAAAACAATACTTACGAAAAACATGGGGGGGGGGGGGGGGCAAATGGAGTGTGCGCCTTCTAGGGGGTATAGGGGCATTTTGAATTTATACCCTAAGAGGTGCATTTTCAGACTCATTCGTGGTTCTCAAATGACATGATGAGATTACCAGATTTCACTACACTAAGCACCTATGTACGTATAATATTGGGGTTCTATCTAGGATTAACTTTTTGGGGGGAAGCTTCAGTATCACATTTCATGTCTGCTGCATAAGACATGCCGGTAGTTTTATAAGGATGTACATGGTATCCTAATGTCTATAAAAACACATGCAGTGCAGTGATGTAAGGATGTGCAGATATGTACTTAGTAGAGTCATAGGGCTACTTATATAGGTGAGGGGGTCTGGGGGTATGCTCCCCCAGGGAAAATTTCAGTTTTTACGTTATATAAGGTGGTATCTGAGGCCATTTTGGACCATTCAAGGTTGATTGTCGCACAGAATTACTCTTTGACCTTAAAGATTGTAGATATGTGAAACAGAAAAGGCAGAAGAACATCTGTTCAGGTTTTAAAACACTACATTCTCCTTCTATACTCCTTATTTGTGTTGAGTTCAGTTCTGTATTCAATTTTACCCCTTTAACAAAAATAAGGCTAACCTATAATTACCAAGGGGGGGGGGGGGGGAGACTCTGGTAAGGGGGGCAGATATAAATGAAACCCTGTATATATAGATTGAAAATAGATCATTGTGTAGTGATTATTTGCACACAGATATGCATGCTGACAGAAACTGAACATCAGTATTGCATGCCTTGGATGTTATACAGATCCTAATTCGATCCCTTGCAATTGCTTGAAAGCTGGGGTACGTATATATAAAATTATACAGGGTTCTTTCTAGGAAATAAGGTTGAATTGTATGAAGCTGAAAATAGAATTACAGTAGAACCTTGCATATCCGGCCCCCGTAGTTATACGGGCACCTCACTCAACCAGGCAGTGTTTCATAATATTGTACATGTACTTCTATTATCAGTGCTAATGTGGACTACATTATGGGTCTATAGCTGTACCATGTAGTTTGTGTATGTGTAAAATTAGATTAAATGACTGGTAGAAAGCATTCACTTGTCACTGATTGAAGGAAATTATAGAAATTTAAAAAGAATATTCAAAATTAATTGTGGAATGTCTCAGCTAGAGTCTACACAGGTACTAGAGGATTCATACTTACGGGCACTTTCACAACTACGGGCACCCCTTGGTCCCAAACTGCCCGGATATGAGAGTTTGCACTGTATGTTGCAAATCTACGTAATACTATAATAGTATTACGATGTTCTACACATGCAGTCTATGCAGTGTATTCGAAAGTTACTGTACTAACAGTAACTAACATCTAATAACTATAGGAGTCAGAAATCTTATCACAAATGATACCACATGTATTGAATGACTCATACAGTATGAAGAGTTAATAATTATAGTGTTTCTGCACAGATTTATACTGAACTCCAGAAACTCTGAAGGTTAGCAATAATATAGCCTGCTATATATAACTTTCCTATTATAATGTTATTTTATATTATATTCAGTTGTGCCTATCTCCTAAATCTCTCTCTTTGTCTCACCCATGAAATGTTGCGTGAGGAACAAGTAATTCGAGTTAAAAACTCGTGGGGGCTGCCGCCCCACGCACTCGAATCACTTGCAAAGCATTGAAGGGTAAGTGCACAGATGAACATTCATAGGATATACTGTTTATTGTAACTGGACAATTGCTTTGAAAACAATTGCCATATTAGGCAATTGTTTTCAAAACAATTCCTATAACTCATTCCTGTATAAATTCTTACTTCTCTATTACTATTATATAAATTCTCTATTATAAGACTTTTCTTCAAATCCATATTATATGTATATATATATATATATATATATATATATCGGACGAGCGTTACACACCGGAAGTCCAAATGAAAACAATATAGGGTGCAGTGCCACACTAAAAGATGTATAGGCCTGGGAGAACCCTGGGTATATTATTATAATGCCTGACTACTGTGGTGTCTGGACATGCAGGAAGTAGCATTCTCTCGCGATCTACAAACAATGACATTGTACATACTATTAAGATCTGGTCTTTTTCCTTAATGGTACTGTATGGCTAGTGTGCATGTGACATGACACCAGCCACGATAACATATTATTATGAAATGTAGTTTTATAACAGTTACACAGGGATCATCACTGTTTGCTGCAATGCAGCATGGGGTTCAGATCTGTTCCATTTCCTGTACATGTCTTGTGGACTTGAATTGTCTTAAAGTTTGAATCTCATATATACAGTGGCACATATGCATGTCACACTATATAACCTACTAAAGTCATGCAAGAGGTTCTCATCATAGACACTCTTAGACTTGTCTTGATCACTAGGATCAGTGTTTGCATACGTATATTAGATAAAAGCGGAAGCTGGTGATTTTGGGAATGTCTTATTCAGTACATAAACTGAATGGATAGCACAATATTCTGCATCTAACCATAAATCTAACCGTGGCTGATCTAGTGTCTCTACTGACTGAAAAGTATAATTATAGGAACGTTCCTGGAATTAACAGCTTTTTTATACCTTATATCATGCAATACCGGGTAAATCACCCTGAATGGTCCCCTGCCGTAAGTTGTCCCCCTATCGCTTTATCATGCAATATCAAACCATAACCCAACCCAAACCCTAACGCCCCGTTGGTATAGAGTTTGTAGAGTTTGTATTATATTATAGTCTCGAAACCAGACCCTCTTCGCGATGTGACGTCATGCCCAACGTCACTGTGCGAATGGGTCTGGTTTCGAAACTAGAGTTTGTATAATATTATTATATTCGATAAGCGCCTACGCTGGACAACTTTTAGAGGGGACAGGCCTAGGATTTGGTGTGACAGATAAACCATAAAGAGTGCCTAAGCTCGAACATGGCAGTTGTATGTTCCCCGGAGATCCAATCCCTAGACAAAAGCGAAAGCATTCTTCGCGTTTATCTTAAAGAAAACGAAAGTGTCATCCCTAGCTTCGTTGTACGGCGAATTCTTTGACGCTGGTGACGTCTCAGACCAAGTCGACTGTGCGGACGTGGACACCCTATGGCTTGAGATAAAAGAGGCTACTACAAAGAAACCGAAACGACTGAAGCGTTTTTGTGAATTCTTGTCACCGAGTCTCCAGAATAGGGTACTGTCAGGTGAGTTTAGCGCATACTGTGTCTTTGCTCGCGTCCATCTAATTACGTGTGTGTATATGATGTGCGTTTATGTGTGTGTGTAGTGTCTTAGGGTCTATGGTGTGCGTGTGTGTTTACGTGTGCGTACGTACATGCACCTGATAACAGCCACATTTAATTTCTCATTTTCTGATTCTGTGAACAGATGTAGCTTTAGAACAAAAGCCTTCTCTCGAATCTGCTATGAAGCTGGTTGGGAATCATCTGTATTCCAAATCCTATTCATTTGGAGTGTATCTTGGTTTTAATACCAATGTACTCAATGCACTCCGTAAGGCAAACTCTCAGGATTTGAAGGAATTTTTCATCGATATCTGTTCACAGTGGTTGAACGATGAAGAAGGAACTGGACAAAAGTTGCGAACATGGAGAACAGTCATTGAGGCTGTTAGGCACTGTGATAATCCTGCATTAGCAGAGGAGGTGACACAAGTTCTCACTCTTGAGAACGAGGAATGCACCAGTGAGATTTTCCATATAATATTTTGGGTTGTCTTTATTTGTTTGCAGCTTCTTGTTTGGTGTTTTGTGCTTATTCATAGGTGTAGGAAGATGTTTTAAGTTGGGGGGGCGAACATGACAGATCAAAGGGAACATAGTTATCGATTTCAATATACTATAAATGCATTGAACATAACACAGTGCATGTCACTTGTATACTATACCATGCATGTGCACCCACAACTCTATCCTATATGAAGTACAGATACTGCGTGAGACACAAAAGGAAAAAGCTAAACTGTTTGCAAATAAAGCTAAAACACATGTATGTATGTTAAGATTCTCTTTAGCAGAAGCTGCCAAATTGTCCTTATCTACGTGAATTGGCAGTAAATCTTCTTATCATTTCATTACTTTAGGAATTGAAAGGTAAAATGAGCGTCGTTCACAAAAAAACCGCTCGTGCGTGCAAGCAAAAAGACAACATACGCAACAGATTGGTTGCACGTGACTAAAATTAAATGGCCGCCGGAGCGCTACTGGTTGTGTCCGTTTCAATTCTACGGTTCTAACGTGTTAGGTAGGTATTTCTTTATTGAAATTGGCTTTACAAGGGTGAAGTATTGTTTTAACTCCCTGAATAGCTAGTATATTATTGAAAACATCAGATTCTGTATAAGAATGTTTTTCCTACTAAATGGTGATCAGCTTGTGGGGGCACTGCCCCCCCTACATTACTTTTGTGGGGGCAAGTGCCCCCACTGCCCCCACGGTTCCTACGCCTATGTTATTATATGTAGCAGAATTAGAATCATTATAGTTATATGAATAATTAAAATTAACAAAAGATAATACATGCAATGGCAACTATATGACTTTGTAGGGTTTAGTCGTGTGATCTTGAAAATTGTGTGATCTTGAAAATGAGTTTGGCAAATGTCTTAGCACAAAGAGTGCACATGGTATATCTCCTACTTCCTTTAGGTTATACATTTGGCTTGGTTACAAAGATACCCATGGTCAAGTTCTCTGACCTACCGTAGTGTAGCTGTATTTCTAAACCTAACCAAACAATTTTAATACCCATCTAGCTCTGTGCCCAAGCCAGCCTGCTCTTGCTTTTGTGCATTCCTAAGCCTGTTTCGGTCAGCTACAATGAATTTAAGGACCTTTGTTAAGAAGTTTATTTGTACAGTCACACTCAAGCATCAATCTTAATGCATGTCTTTGCCATAATAGTTACCTGCATGAGGCCCATTAACCTCATGCAGGGGTGGATCCAGGAATATAAAGGGGGGTGCTGGCATGAAATAAGTGGACTTGTAGGGGGTTCAAGGGCATCCGCCCTGAGAAATTTTTGAAATTCATGCTTAAGTTTGCTATATTCTTGGTGAGTTATGATGCCAAATAGTGGCAAAATTTATTGCAGTAACTAGTACTATATGTGCCTGTTGTACACGCAGTGTTCCATCTAGGATGAAAATTTTGGGGGAACTGAGCTTCGGTATTGCCGTGCATGCCTGTCATGCGAGACGTGGTCATGTTTTTGATGTATTATGGAGTACGGTAGTACTCCATATGTAGGATTGACACGGAAAAACATGGCCGCCATACATTAGCAAAAATTTGTTTTCGCCAAAAAACTAACAGTATGATGACTCCATAGTTTTCAAAAGTAGATTTTGGCGCATTTTGACACACCAGCTACAAGGAAAAGTAGTTTAAAAGCTTCGTAAAGCTATCTTTTTAAAGAAATGCGAAGTTCACTCGCCAAGGTATGGGTCCGCAACACCATAGCATTTTAAGATTATTCTTCTTCTTCTCGTCGTTTTTTCGAACTGAGCTACAGGTCGCCACGAAGGGTACAGAGGTCTCATCTTTCGCCAGTGAGCTCCGATTGTTAGCGCGAAGTGCCTTTTGTAGGTTTTAAAGCCACATCTGGACTTCTAAAGCAAGAAAAAATTAATAGGCAAATCCCATACATTTGCCGGATCAGCCATTTTCGGATTACTGGAATGGCTACGCGAGACTAGGCGTACATGTACGTACACAAGGCAAAACCTTCTCTGGTTCGACGATCGTCGCGATCGACTTCAGCGCTTTTTTGTTTGAGCGTTTGTTTCTACGTGGGTACATTGATTTTGGTCAGATAGCTGCATAATTTTAGCTTCTTATGTTACAAGACTTGATTATGTTCCTTCTCAACTCAACTGCAGTGGAATCCTTTAACCACAGGGGTTTGAGTATCTATGCAGACTGTATTCGAACAACTGTTCCTTAAAGGAAAAATCGCACGAACAAGAGCGTATAAAAACCATTTAAAAATGGTAAAAGGATGTAGGATTGACACAGGACAGTACAAAAAGGATATAAGCATATACATAAAATGTGCAGCACATTATACAGTGCGGGATATAGGAATTTGCACAGTGTACACTCAGTCCAATTAAACTCTGTCTAGCCCTATGCCCGTCTAGCCTCATCTATGTGTAGCCCTATGCTCGTCTAGCCCTATGCCTGTCTAGCCCTTTGCCCATCTAGCCATGTACCTGTTTTGCAACTCACCCTTGTTCCAAATGTTTTTGGAGGATCCCTTTTTGATAAGGCCTAATACTATGCATTGTAGCAAGGGCTTCTTTCAGGATAATGATCATGCATGAGGTCAACTGCAAACATTGAACTGTAGCATTGGAAGGTTTATATTGTGATAATCAGCCATCCTCAAAAGTTTTGTGTATGTTATATGCAACGAGAAGTTGACAATATATTGATTTTATTATAATCCTTATGCTTCCTATGTGCAGAATCTGTCCAGGACACACTGATCAAGGATTCACTATCATGGAGAGCTAGTACTGTGACTGGAAAAATTAACAGTATGTTATATTATGTATATGTATGTATATTGGATGACCTCCATACATTTTAGAGCTTTAGTACATGTTTGTTTATCCAATATCATTGTTTTATATAACAAAATGTAGTAGTGCAGCTGTATCTAGCTGAAGTATTTATTTATTGTAAATGGCGAATTATCATGGTCTCACCCTATATAATTGTGTAATCTTTGGTCCTGTTTATTTAGAAAGCGTTTGCCTTGTCCTAGTGGACAAAGTTGTACTTTTGATCACTTTTCGTATAGTTTGCCTACCTTCACATACATTGCCACGTCCCTTAAGTTAAAATATTTAACCGATTATACGCCATATTTATTACGTCACTTTTACATTCACTAAAACAGGTGCATGCTATGTTTTATTTTGAATAATGGCAAGAAACCTACCTACCAGAATAGTGGCAGGAAGCTTGAAATAGACAACAATAGTGTCCTCTTCAGCAAAGCAGTGGCACGCACAACAAAACAGCTCCATATTGCTGAGCAGGTTAAGCTACAAGAACGTTGATCGCGAGGTCCCAAAATTGCTTCGAGCACTTTTCATTAGTTTTAGTTGATTTTAAGCTCGTTTTTGTGCAATTGTTGCATATCATTTAGTAAAGCGTCGTCCAGGCTATGTTCAGGCTATGTTTGAAGGAGGCAATAGGGCCTTCTATACAACAGAATGACAACTAATCTTATGATTGCCATTTTTTCTTATGCCATGCATATAGCGTAATTGGCCATAACGTGCATTACTTTATATGGCATTATTGGCGTATAATCGGTTAAACCGAACAAAGCAGCCCAGTCCTTACACACTAACAATTTCTACAAGCAAAGGCAGTGTGATCTGTCAGCCATTTTAATGTTGAAATTCGTGGATGAATAAATTTGTTGATCCAAATGTACTGCAAAGCCATGAAATTTATTACCCAGAATAGTTTTCTGGCCTATGGTAATTGTTACATTATTTTTTTCTACATTTCTGCAGAGTATTTTCAAGAGTTGTCCATTCACCGTGGGATTCTAATAATCGTGGTTGTAATTCTTTGTGGTTTTCTATGTCTTCTTGTGCAGCATTTCACTCAGAATGCAAAGCAACTTGCAAATAGTAATTTACCGGTTAAGCCTACTGTATTTGTTGGAAGACAAAAACAGCTTGATGCCATTGTGAATGTAGTAGACAACCGTCAAACACACATTATTGTTGTAACTGGAGGCCCTGGTGTTGGTAAGTCGGCTATGGCTGTTTCTCTTGGTTATGAGCTTATGAGTCAATGGAGAAATGTGTACTATGTGTCATTGGATGGAGCCACCAGTTACAATGATGGAGTGGTTCGGATTTCTGTTACTATAAAGCATGATGGCAAAAAGCACAGTGAGCTGGGTTTACGAGAGTGGGCTAAGAGTTTGCATAAGGATACAATCCTTATACTAGATAATAACGATGATTTGATCCTTCAAAAGGGAAGGAGGATTAAATTTGTACACTTTCTGTCAAACCTCGCCAAAGAGTGTGTTGGTAACAGTGGTCAATCACAGCTATACATAATCTTGACTTCAAGGTTTCACCTGGTCGTTCCTGATCCTCCTTCGCATCATGTTCATTTGGGAATTTTGGAGCAACAAGATGCAATAGAGTTCCTTCGTCACTTTGTTCCAAACATTCCTCACAATAAAATGGTTGAATTAGCCCACGTTTCAGGGGGTGTACCACTAGCTATCCTGATTCTTGGAACACTTACCAAATCATTATCTTTTCAAGATATTGACCAAGTAATTACTGAAGCAAAGTTTGATCCCATAGAATTGTATAGCCAAGAAGAATATGCTGAGAAACAGCTGGATCGAATAATCAATGTTTCCTTCCACTACCTTGATAGAAACGAAATATTCTGCTTTGTTTCAGTCGCACAATTTCCTGGATCATTTGATGAAGATGCTGCAAAGTACATCATTACCAACTTAACGAGAGATAGAAAATGTACATTAAATTAGTTCATAGGTCTTTAGTGGAAGAATCAAGTCCTGGTCGCTATGATATGCATCCTTTTCTCCAAAAGTATTCTTTGAAGCTTGGAAAGCGTATAACAGCTATGCAGTTAAATGAATTTAAACGACTATTTGCTGATCATTACATTTCTTTGGTGTTGGAAACAATCAGCAGTGCCAAAAGGTTGAGCAATATGGAACTTTTTTATGCCACTTTGGCTCGTGAGCATCATAATGTTCTCTATGTATTAACAAAATTCTCCATGTCACAAGTGAAAATACCCCTTGCTCAGTTGCTACCCTTTGTCATTGACACTTTTGATGTTGTGCGTAACATTTTTCCCGAAATTGTAGTTGACTGGTGGGTAGCCGTTGCTAAGGCAGGTTTCACTGCCCTCAATGTGTCTACATGTACATCAGAACATGATCAATTTGCCAATTTTATATTGTATGTCACAGACACTTTAGTTTTAATGGGTGAGTGCCATAACCAACAAGTGGAAACGTTGCTACTGAAGCTGGATAGTCTCTTAGAACAAGCTCAAAATTGTAGTGAAGACATGCTGGTGAACTTTTATATGAAAATGGATTCTTATTATCATATGACCGGTAATGATCAAAAAGGTTTTCCTTATCTTGAGAAATTTATGGAGAGGATGGCAATCAAACAGTTTTCAGGATCACTCACTGATCAATATAATGTCCTTGATCAAGTTGCTAGACATTTTATTGTTAGAAGTCAGTTTGAATTGGCACTTTTATATCTGAAGCGTATGCAAATCCTTCTCTATTTATTTGATGTAGCCGAAGTACAAGTGTTTTGTCTCACAGAATTATCAAGATTTTCCGAGGGAAATACAATAATTCGAGATGCTGTAGAGAAATTTACGGCAGATACACATACTTCAGATTATGAGAAGGGAGAGAATTGTTTGGCTATAGCAAAAATGTATCACTACCTTGCCAATTATGAAGCTGAAGAGAAATGGCTTGAACAGGCTGCAACATATATAAGGCATCATGAAGGTGATTCGACCATGCCATTAAAATTATATGTTAAGTGTTATTTACAAATATCTGACATGCACAGAGATAAAGGTCAAATACCAGAAGCAGTACATCACACCTTGAAACTGCTAGAAGTACTCAATGGACATCCTGATGTACCTCAAAGGGATCTGTACAAAGTAAGAAAATCTCTTGGCGATCTTTATTTCCTCACAGATGCATATGATGAAGCCAAACCTCATTATGAAGAGGCCTTACGTATTTGTGCACTGCTCCATGATAATTGTGCTCTTGAAATGATCCAGTTAAAATTAATTCAGATTGAACTTTTGTCATGGAATATTGGAACTGCTTCCTGGAAATTTGGTGTAATGTTTAAGGATTTCGCATCTAAGCTGTTGTTCAAGATATCTTCTTGGTGGAGCACACAACCAAATGTACATGCCAGCATTACAGCACAACGTCATGTGACAAATACAGAAGTCACCACTATGTTTAAAGCTCTAGACATTTGGAATTTGAGGTATTTTCGCAACGTTATGTTCCATGACTCCACATGGAGACTTGTGCAGAAAGTCCATTTTAAATTCTCCCCGCAGATTAAAATAATTGGTACTCGTTTGGTATGGGAAATTTTTCTTTCTTTCTTTTCCTCTGTACTAGTGGTATGTATCCTTTTACTTGCGGTATTTGGTGAAAAGTACTACTTTACACTTGAAAATTTTAATTATATTGCATTTAATTTAATGCCTTCAGGTGCTGTTCTGTTAGTGCTACTTAGTGTGTTGTTCAGACGAATCTTTATTCTACAAGTTGTATGTTTGACATGGCTTATTTATGTTGTATGTATTTCTTTACCATACACATTGCTGACCTTATTACATTTTTCTGGGAATATGACATTATACATTTTCCCACGTATACATTTTATTTTCATAGCAGAACTATCATTTCCCATTTTCATTCTGAGTTCCCAATACCCAACCCCTAAAATCGCTACTGTAGGTCTCAGTTTGTGCTTCATTCTTTCCAATATTTTAGTCATACGGTCATTAAGTTATATTGTGCAAGCGCTTATTATTCGCATAGCAGTACTGCTGTAACTTGCACATTAGTTTGGTATAATGAAAGTTTCATATTCAATTTGGTCAGCACTTTTTGTTATAATATACATACCTGACTGTGATTATACAATTATTTTCATGTAATTGCATACATACATTTCCCTTTTTTCCTTTTGTATGAAACATTTATGACTTGTATAATTGCTATTTTGAACAGTGATTTATGTTTTGTGTACTATGATGGACTATTACATTTTGAACATACTGCATGGTATAGACAAGGGATTTAGACTA
>CAUJGJ010000111.1:72500-87500 GCA_963170055.1 Halisarca cf. caerulea
CCGGCATGGTTAATAAATCTAATTATTGCTCTCAAATTGGGGCTGTTCTTGTTTTGCGGCGTAGCAGCACATGACCAACCCATGCAATTCAGTGTAAATGAAATTCATACTGTGAAACCGCAAAGCGCCCCTGCTTTGGCTGGATTTGGACATATACATACCTGCGTATGCTCTATAGCATGGAAATTATAATTACCACTTGTGTTTGTTGGGTCCACAGTCAGGTATAAAAAGGATACATGAAAGGTGAATCTTACAGTTCCATAGACATATACGACCAATTTGAATCCAAGTTCTACAGATACAATTAAAATCTTGTATAATTTAACAAGTATTATAAGGCAATGTCTGGGAAAGGAATATTCTTGATGCTGGCTCTTCTTGGAATTGCAATGGAAACTACAGTTGCTATTTACAGTAAGATTGCATGAGACTTATACATACAGTGGAACCCTCTTGAGAAAAAAGCAAGGGCGGAACCATTTTTTAAACGCTCATCTTTAGAGAATTTCACCGTTAATGTTAACAGAACTTATACTGCAAATCCATATTACATCCATACCCAGTCTGACTTCAGCCCTGTACATAGAGCTTCAAACATAAAATTTCTAAATCATATTCTAGTTAAATTATTAATCAAATAACATATAGATCTTGTTTTATATATAGAAGCGTTCCACTTTATCCTTCACTAGAAACATTATCATATACAGCGATTTTTCCATGGTCCTGTGTTGATCCTACATCCGTCTACAATTTGATATGTATCTTGGTTATATCTAATGGTTTATATCTTCTATCTATATCTATTATTCATGCAATGTACATATATATAGAGAGAGAGCTTCAAATTCTGCTTATTGTAAGAGTTTAGGGTGGTCGGAGTCCAAAAGAACTTCGACGAATGATTTTCTTGACAACTAAAGTGCAAGTCTCTTCGCAAATGTGGTATTCCAGAGACTAGAAGTACTTAGACATGCAGGTTAGAGCATAGTAATATGTAATTAACATACATGGTTAGAGTATCTATGGATCACTCAGTGAATGATTTTGTAGACATACAAAGGCGCAATGCTTCAAATTCTACTTAATTGCAAGAGGAGAATTTTGGTAATAGTTTTCAAAATTTCTTGATGGATGAAGGCACCAGCTGCCAGCAAACCCTTTATTGGACTTGATTGCAAGAGTTTACGATAGGTGGGAAAAGCCTGTGTCATGCACACTGTCTTCCTGCAGTTTAAACCAATAAATTCAACCCCTTTTGAGAAGAATGACCTCCCTACCAGCAAGCATTGAAGATGCATTATTTAGCAGCAAGATAGATGACTGCCACTGCTTTTCAGGGCCAGGGGCATGCAGGGCCTTAAATAGGGGGTTATCGAATTCCCCATGACACCAGCCCAGGATACTACTAGACATATATAAGCAGCCTCTACATCAGTGCAAGAAGAGCGCAGTGTATGAAAACAATATAAAACTTCAGCACCTTAACTTTCCCTGTAACCATAATAACCTTAAACAATTTTCCTGGAAACATTGTCGTTTACAGTGACAGACACTGCTTAACGCAACAAAATACACGATGCAGGCAAAAATGCACACGATGTGACAATGCACATGATGTGACATCTACTTACCTGCTAGTACACTCAACAGGCTATTTTTTATAGTGACCAATTATTTTATATGGGTATCTAAAATACAGCTGTTTTTAGGTATAAAAAAGTAAGGGTAACAAATTTAATTTAGTTGTCCTTACCAGTAGGGGTAACAAATTAGTTGCCTCTACAGGTCAGCTAATAGCAAGATTATTACATTCAAATATGCTACATTTCTGGGTCCCTGCATGGTTTGTTATTGGATTACCAAAGAGAAAACTGCAGCTGAAGGTAATCTTGCATGGCACCCTCATGTTTTGCCTTGCCTGATATAATATATCCCATTCATGGTTCAAAATCTGAGTAGCTCCAATAAAATGCCCAAGATTTAGTACAATAAAAAGCTTTGTTTACAAGTTCTTCAAAATTGTTATGAAAACAGTGAAAAGCCAGACATAGTGGAGACTAGTTTAAAATAATTGGCCAGTATAAAAAATTAATAATACTCATATAATTACACATCAGATTCTTCAATATGTTTCAAGAGTGAATTGTTTAGTCTGTGCATAAGATTCTAAACTGCCGCACTGTAACATCTAAGGTTCTGGAGAGTTTGTATGCTTCAAAAAGTAGCAGTGTGATCTGTATTGTTCTATGCTATGGCAATGGAACCATGTGCATGTGTACAAAAGACGGAAATGGCAGAAGTTGATCACGGACATAATCACTCTTAGCACACTAAATTAATGCTTCAAGTGAGAACTTCTCTTTAGGCGTTACACACTAGTACTGTAGCGTCAACAATTACTATAATTTTAATCACTGCATGAACACATACATATTGGTGCATACGGCCATAAGTCATTATCATCGTCTGATTCATTGATTCATGCTGAATTAATTGTTATTTGTTAATCATATAATAATTATAACTATTGTCATGATTCAATGATGAAACAAAATGAAGAACATCAGGCATGGTCAACAAACTCCGTAAACTGAATGCATGTATTTGCCTTTTGTGTGATTGTGTGTGTCCTCATATATACCCACTGTATTCATTTAACTTTGTCAATGTCAGAAAATTATACTAAATATTGTGCATGTATTTGCAATCATATATATGCAGGGACTTTATGGCATTCTTTTAATACTTATTCTGCAGTGACTTGCTGTTCTGGGTGGGAATGGTTGCACTGGAAATTGCCATATTTCTGGCAGTCTCGCCAACTGCTGTTGCTACAATAAATACAAGTCCATGAAGATCATCGTAAATGGTGTTAGGTCTTGTTTATCCTGGTAAGGGTAAAAAATAGTGCCAACAAAATTGAGAATTTCCATTGTGAGGATCCTGTAACCTCCAAAAGTAAAGCAGTTTGACTATGAAAATTGTTTGGGTATTTTTTAGGGATTATAACTTGAATGTGTGAATAGTCCTCGAAGCTTCTGATTAGAGATTACAAATGTATACGGGAGGAATTAATTTTAACTTTTTGCTGGGCCTTTGTGCACTTCGTATATACTAAAGATGATTACTGAATTATAGTTTGGAGCTTTCATCATGCATTAATAATTCAGAATCTACTGAGTTGAAATAATTGAACAGTTACTTGGTATAGATTAGCTTTGCAACAATTAAAGTATGACTAAAAGTTTTCATCAACATGCTGAACACATGATTTAAATTGCATGCAATTATATATAATTATTTGCAAGGTTTTTTTGCAAATTTCATCAAGTTTTTATTATATTCCATTATACAGCTAGTGATGGAATTGACAGCACTTGGGCTGCTGCTTATAGACACAGCTAGTGAATCAAGAAACCAAGGAACATATTATTATAACTATTAATGTAGCCGATACTGTAAGTAGTCTAAGATCTGATTCAGTATAACTGTTAGTCTTACAATAATAGTTGTTTTATTGGTGTTTAAATATAAACTTCCGTGACACCATGATATTAATCGTCGACATGTCTATGGTAATTATGCATGCATGTTTGCAGTTTAGCGGATGAAAACTAAAACTATAGGGATGCACCATGCAGAAGGCTTATCATGACTCTAAAGTACTATATAATATGTGCAGTTTCGCCCCCAGGTCACGTAACTAGGGACGAGACTACATAAGATTAGTACATATTTCTAACTCCATTCATCCCCATGCACTAATATAATAATTATGTCTTAACTATGGTTATTTTTTTAATTCCTGGATTGCTTCATCCATAAGCATGAGAGTAAGGGCTTCCACTGCGTAATTCACTGCATAAAGGCATGTAGGCGTAAGAATGATTAAGTACCTAATTTGGGGGGGGTCATTCAATTTCATGTGGAAGTCATGTGCAGTATAATAATTTGATTGATGTATGATCAGTCAAACATGGACTAGAGTAATAAATATTGGGGGAAGGGAAGGGGGGTTGAAACCCCTCTAGCCCCATGGTTCTCATGCCTATGTGACACTGTGTTTTATGTTATATACTGTGCCGTATGAAAAATGCAATATCAACTTTCGGTAAACACACTATACTCTGAACACATTTCTGTCCCCTTTACTAAAAGTTGTTCAGATTAATGTGATCGAGTCGTCTGCTCTAATATCAAACAATGCCTAATATTTTGTACATTCCTGGCAATTGTTTATCATGAAGGCACATGACGCTTTGTGTCCTCCGAGAAATGTTTTCTCATAGCCAAAGCTACTGTATGTCCTACACACAGCTCCTTGCTTCAGCTCCCATCTTTTGTCCATCTTTGATGATCTGCAGAGGTCCCTGCTAGAGTGCATTTGTAACATCCGCCTATCCGACTCTAGCTGGCTGCAAGCAACCCTTCCTACCAACTCTGGAGGCTTAGGGATAAGAAGTGCTGTTGTGCTGGCACCTTCTGCCTATCTGCTGCTGGCAGCACTTCAGTGTCCCACACCATCCTCCCTACCTGCTTTCTCTCCATAACTGACCACTCTTCATGGAGATGAAGCTCTTCAGGTTTGGTCCACCTTAGTGCCAAATTCTGTGGAACCACCATCAGGGTCCAGAGCCTCCCAACAGAAATCCTGGGACTCTCCCATTGTACAGGGTTAAATTGTTTTAGCACTCTCATCACTGGAGCAGAACCTATAGAGCAAAGGCTCATCTGTTGGCTCAATTTCTCAGCAGGAAGAGTCAAGGGCCTGGATAAGTGTAACTCCAATCTCCACTCTCGGTCTTCGGATGGGGAATGAAAGTAATAGGATTGCTGTGGGGCTCCGTCTTGGAGCACCCTTGTGTGAACCCCATGACTGTACTCTCTGTGGAATACCCGTTGATTCATTAGGAGCCCACAGATTAAGTTGCCGTAAGAGCCAAGGCCGAATCCCTCATCATTCCGAACTGAATGAGTTAGTAAAGCGTGCCCTAACTGCCATTGATGTCCCTGCCATTTTCTCGAGCCCCGTGGTCTATGTCGAGCAGATGACAAGCGCCCTGATAGTATGACAATTATACCTTGGGCCAAGGGAGGAGTACTTGTTTAGGATATTACTTGTTGGGACTTCTTAACTCCCTCTTACATCCATTGGTCTCCAACTGAATGTGGATTGGTTGCTGATTATGTTAAGAGTTTAGACCAGATCGATGACTGAGAATCCCTTGAAACCTCCAGGGCGCGTCTAATAAGAATAGGGGTATTTGGAGACATTATGTGGTAGAAGTATTTAATAACGGTCGATGTACAGAGAAATGCTATGGGAACAATACCACACTCAGCCATCATAGCTATGTTATTACTGGTCTGGGAAACTCTCAGAATGGACTTGTAATACTTCATTAGTACTGACTCTATAAAGACTTAGTAATAAGGTTGGATAGACCCCAAACCTCAGCACCATAGAGTAGGATTGGGTGGATTAGAGAAGAAAATAGTTGTTTCAAAACACCAAAATTTGTGATTCTAAGGGAAATAATTCTTGTTAGTAGGTGATTAAGTGCTTGAGTTGCTTTGGTTCGGATTTTGGCAAGGTGTTCCTTAATTTTACAGTTCCAGTTCAGTTAAATACCCAGATATTTGTATTTCCCAACAATCATCACACAACACACGCACGCACACACACACACACACACACACACACACACACACACACACACACACACACACACACACACACACAACACACACACATACACACAGCAGGGTTCTATCCAGGGGGGGGCAGGGGGGAAACTTCAACATGCATGTACACCAGACTTTCCTTCCACCCCCTAAAAAATTCCATCTGCATGCAAATTGCTTTCACCGAAAGGTATTCTCTATCCGCGCCCCAACCTGAGCATTGACACGCCTTGCTCCCAAACGCTTTGACAAATGAGCATTTCATTTAAGAAAAAACAGAAATGGGACAAAATTGCCAATTTGTACAGCCACGCAGGCCAAACGAGAGATCAGGTCCCTGCACAGCAGAAGTAATCAACCTCACTTCACTCAGTAACTAGAAATATTGTCTACAAAGAAGTTCTGCACCAATCATCTGAAATTTGTATTTTCGTTTCACATATTATACTGTATTACAGTCACGCCTGGGTTATCCGGACTTGAGTTATCCAGAAACCTGATTTATCCGACCATCAATTCAGCAGCACCGACTACCTCCATGTACACAAATCTGCCTCACTTATCCAGCAACCTCTGTTATCCGACAAGTATTTTGGCTACAAACTGTGTCGGATAACCCAGGCATGACTGTAATACATGAACTACTCCTGCAACCGTATAGTACACAATTGGAATTCCTGGAATTATTGTTCACAGTCACTACTCATGCAACTCAACAATACACACAATGCAACAATGCACATGATACGACAATGCATACGTCGTGAGACCTGCTAGTATATATATATATATATATATATATATATATATATATATATATACATACATACGTATATAATGCATGTATGAAATGTATGTATGTATGTATGCATATGTACTCCAGCCACTCCACATGCAGGGGCGGATCTGAAAAAGCTTGAAAGGGGGGGCTAGGACAGAAACAGATTCCCAAATTCCCAAGCAATGTAATAATAATAATAATAATGGCTATAACCCAGAAATGTAGTATATTTGAATGTATTATTGCTATTGGCTGACCTGTAGAGGCAACTAATTTGTTACCCCTACTGGTAAAGGTAACTAATTTGTTACCCTTACTTTGTTTATGTCTCAAAAACAGCTGCATTTTGGGTACCCATAAAAAATAATTGGCCACTATAATAAATAACCTGTTAGACTTCTTTGTAAACTTGATACCATTGTTGGAGAAATAAACCGTTGCTTGTTAAAGTCTTCTTTCCTTTCAGCAGCCATTTTAATTCGCCTACTTCCTGTTGTATATATATATATATATATATATATATATATATATATATATATATATATATATATATATATATATATATATATATATATTTATTATTATTATTATTCCAATGATAATGTACACATGGTGAGAAGGAAAGACAAGAAAACAAAAGAAATACAATCAAACTAAAGACTGACTACATATACATGAGAGTAAAGACGAGAAAGCAAACAAACACAGTACAACTAAATACAATTAAACTAAAGACTGACTACAACCTAAGATTGATGCACAGTTATAGTTTTGAATGCATATACTAACTTTCTGGCACAATTTTAAATACTCCAGGGGATCATGAGATATGGATCTCATTCGTGATGCATGCTGATGGAGAAAGGTGACGGCATCCTTTCCCATGGACCCTGATGTCTCAAAAGCTAACGGTACAAAGATATGAGACTGACTGATCTCCTCATAGGTCACTTTCTTGTGGTGACCTGCCACATCAGCCAGTACGCGACAAACCCTGGGGCTCCAAAATGGCAGGAATTTGTGCGTTGGAAAGCGCATCTCTAACTAATCTGTTGAGATGACTATGCCTTGGAATTCTTCCTTGGGATCTACGACAACTCAAGCCATGAGTCCCAGAAGCGTCGATGTGACTTCCGCATAAGGAGCAGTCGTGTGGAAAGCAGATGGGGGTGCCCAGGCGGAGTGACGTGGCAATGTGGATTGTGTCATTCGACATCCTTAGCCCCAATGATGTAACTGGAGGTGCTGAGAGCCAAGCTCCGGACTCCTTTTGCTGGGAAGCAAGAAGGCGGGCCTTTCCTTGAGGGTCAGCCTTGGCGACAAGGGAGGAAAAACAACTTTCCACAACAGGTTTGTCCCATGTCTTCTGAACAGAGGCTTTTAGGCCTGAGGGAGGAGATGTATCATTGGGTGAAGACAAAGATTGTTTCCAGTGACTGAGGGCCTCTTCTCTAAGATGAGGATTCACCGATGTGATATATATATATATATATATATATATATATATATATATATATATATATATATATATATATATATATATATATATATATATATATATATATATATATATATAATATTATATATATATATATATATATATATATATATATATATATATATATGATTAGCGTGTTATGTATATATTATATCTATAATATACGCATGTGGAACATGTCCATTTGCACTTGTAAGTCTTCAGGTTGTGAAAAATTTTAGGTTCGCTTTTGGTCCCATTTCTTTTAGTAGGTCTATTGTATCTCTTCGAAAGAAATATCAGCGTGTAGCGTGTTGTATTGTCTCCATTTTAAGCCCAAAATCGAAGTAATAGCATATGTGAAGACGACGTTATAAGTAATTTTCTTCGCCATATCTAAAGGCACAAAAACGCCGGGAGCCACTGGAGATTGAAAGCTATGGACACCAAAAAGGGTAAGTAGGTTCCTTATAGCAATATCTAAAACTTCCATGTGGGGGATTTTTGTACTTGAAACAGTTACTGAGAAAATCACTAAAAACCATAAATTGACACAACAGACACTCACATTTTGGCTTGTAACTTTTGTAGGAAGTCAACAATCAAAATCCCCCACATGGAAAGTCTAATACCCCATTTACACTGGGGAAATTTAAAGCGATTTAGTTAAACCGCTTTCGAAAGCGGTTTAACTAAATCGCTTTATCGCGTTTACACGCACCTCGTGAATCGGTTTCGAAAGCGACTTAAAGCTCCAATAGTGTGAACGCTCGAGCGCTTTAAATCGGTTTCTAAGCATTTCGCCGTTATACTTCAGTAGAAAGAAGAAAATGCCATCACTTTATGTTCTAGTAATTTTTGCGCTAATTTTTATGCGTAGACGAAGAGCTGACGGACGACTGAATGTCGTGCGCGAACTTCGGCGCATCAGAAGACAGCGTTTTCGTCAGCTACAAGTCTTGGAAAGAATTATTTTTGCTCTAATATTAGCTAATGCAGCTATTGGTGAGCTTGATACAACAGAGAGAAGGTTTTGGACGAGATACAGGTCAAACCACTGGTGGGAACATGTGGTGAATGAGGAGTTTGATGAGGAAGAATGGATGCAAAATTTTAGAATGTCTAGGGCCACCTTTACAATGCTATGTGACGAATTGAGACCGTATTCTTCCAAGAAAGACACTCGACTGAGAAAATGCATTGCAATGGAAAGAAGAATAGCACTGTGCATTTGGAGATTAGCTACCAACAGTTCATACCGGGAGATAGGACATCTGTTTGGAGTATCTACAGCTTCAGCATGCATTATTACTAACAGCATATGCTCAACTCTTGTAAAGTATATCATGCCAAGGTATGTGAGATTGCCACAAGGGGATAGGGTCATGCAGACAGTGAAAGGATTTGAAGACAGATGGGGGTTTCCCCAGTGTTTTGGTGCAATAGATGGAACTCACATACCCATTATTGCACCACAGCAATATCACAGTGACTACTTTAATCGAAAAGGATGGCATTCTGTAGTCATGCAAGGAATTGTTGATCACTCGTATCGATTTACAGATGTACTGATTGGATGGCCAGGAAGAGTGCATGATGCCAGGATATTTGCAAATTCTTCTATCTACAGATCTGGCAACAGCGGATCCTTATTTCCTGTCAATGAGTTTGCCAGAGATATAAATGATGTCCAAGTACCACTCTTGTTGCTAGGTGATCCAGCCTATCCACTGTTAGAGTGGCTTATGAAGCCGTTTCAGGAGAATGGTCATTTGTCGAGGGAACAAAGGGCATTCAACTATAGATTGAGCAGAGCCAGAATGGTTGTGGAGAATGCCTTTGGTCGATTAAAAGGACGATGGCGCTGCTTACTGAAACGCAATGATGCTTCCATTGTAAATGTTCCCACCATAGTAGGTGCATGTGTGACGCTTCACAACCTTTGTGAGCTACAAAGTGATGCCTTCGACAATGACTGGTTTTGCTCCGACAGTGAACAACCTGCAATATCTCAGGGATCCTCACAGAGTGTTGCGGCTATGAGGCACCAAGCCTCTGCAATTAGGAATGCACTAGTATCGTACTTCAGCCAGAATGAACAGTAACAAGAAAGACTGTATGCATTGTGTACTATAATATTATAGTTACATGTATAGAACTGGACTGTAAATTAAGTACATCACCATAATGATTGTAACGCATGTAATACTATGTATAATCATATCCATGACTTATACAATAACTTGCTGCAGTGACTCTAATTCCATTACATGTTATCTTAAGTTTGTACTAAATGTAACGGTTAAATGTATATATGTATTTCATTTTTACTGTACTAATAGATTAAATACTAAAAGTGATAATAATCCAGATTATGGGTTGATGCAGAAGAATTGGATTGAGCTGGTGATGAGGCGTTGGATACATTTTTATGTTGACTAAATAGGTTCCCTATCAGTGAAAAAAGATGCACTTCATGTCTCCTATCCTCCTCTCTTTGCTTTTTTTCTTCTTCGAGCATCATTTTCATCCTTTCTTCCTCCCATTTCATAAATCTTTCCTCTGATTCTTTTTGATATTCACAAAATTTTTTCATTGTGGACTCCATCACTTTCTCTGTTAGTTCAACTTTTTCTCTCTTCTTAGTTTTCCTTGGTATCTTTGTAAGCTTACTTTCGCCTTTCTCTGGATCAGACGATGCCAGAGTATTGGGGCATGTCGCATCTTCGCTCTCATCAAGTTCATGTCCATCATCTATAGTGTCATCACTGCAGTCTGGAATGGATAAGTCCTCTGCAGATTTTTCACTGCACCCAACTTCAGCTTCTGTATTGATATCCTCTTGTAGGTGGTGGTCACTGCCTGAAGACTCCAATACGTTAGGTGGATGAGTCGCAGGTCTATTACCAAGTATTTTATCCAGATAGTCAAAAAACTTGCATGTAACCCTTGAACCACCACTAATTTTATTTCCATCCACAGTTTTTTTGTACAGAGTCTTCAAGTTCTTTATTTTGGCCCTGCACTGCTTCCAGTCCCTTCTAATATCAGATTCCAGTAATTTACGTGAAATTTCATCGAAAATAGCTTTGTTTCGCTTTGCAGTCTCAAGTTCCTGCTGAACAGTGTCTTCAGCCCAAATTGCAAGCAACGCTCTCACTTCTGAGTCGCTCCATGAAGCGCTTCTTCCCTCAGCCATGTCTACTTTTAGTGAGATATCACCACGACGACCTTGAAGCAACTCTACCAATTATTTTTCGGCGAAATGTTTAACGATGTAGTTATACCGGCCATTTTTGAAGCGCTTTAACCTATAAAAGTCGTTTACACTGAAAGCGCTTTAAGTTTAAATCGGTTTCGAACCGACTTCAAACCACCTCGAAAGGTGGTTTAGCTAAACCGGTTTCGTAACCGCTTTAACGTGTTTACACGCAAGCGGTTTAAACCGATTTAACTTTAAAGCGCTTTCTAAACCGGTTTAACGCTCCAGTGTAAATGGGGTATAAAGTTGCCTATGATAAATCGAAAAATCTAAAAAGACTAGGCTAATCGGCCCTAACTTTTTGGCTCCCGGCCATTAAAGATACACGTTAACGAAAGAGTCGCTGAGGCCATTTTGTCACATGACATGCGCGTGATGTACTACAGTGGACGTGTTGACTAAATTCGGTCAGAAGACACGGCGAGCATTGCAGGGAATGATACGCCGAACGAAATACATTTTAAAGGAGTCAGGACATTTGTAACAGGAGGAGGATACTTTTGACGACGATTCAAAGGGTGCAAAAATTTAACGTCGGATCTCAGAGTCGAAGTAAGGTGCGTAATATGCGGCGGTAGCCGTTACTTTTGAATCTAAATAGCGAATGTTTTACTTTAGAATAGAATGGCCTGTCTTCATTTTTCTCTTCAATGGGTTGGAATTGAACCCGTTGAGAGAAAATAGCATGCCATATCGGAACGTCTTGCTTTTTCCGGGGATATTGAAATACTGATTATTAACGCGCTTTAGCCAACATTCTTCCCAGAACGAATACGATTGAACGAATTATATCGGGATTAACGTTCGCAAGTGCACAGAAAATGCAAAATGATTGCTGCAGCAAAAGCAAACTCAATGCGTACACATTATATCCTCACGATTTATCATGCGCATGTCACATGACTCGAAGCCATTGAATAACATTTTCGCTCAGATTCCAACTAATTAGCACGCAGGGCAGATTCGGACATGTTCCACATGCGTATGAATAGCGCGTTACACTTCCCCAATTCATCATGAAAATAATATAGGGGCAGCCCCTAAAGATTAATAACTTTAATAAGCATGACCCTAATACTTATATACCTGCAAACACACTCACACACATACACACACACACACACACACACACACACACACACACACACACACACTTGTATACATGCACACGTACGCACGCATGCAAGCTTGCACACGCATATGCATGCACACATGAATATGCATGCCAGCATGTATGCATGGACACATATGCACACACACACACACTCAATTGTACACATACAGTATATATGCACTCTCATGGCCCCCAATACGTGCACTTACACATTGTACATGCATACACTTGCACACATGGATGCATGTACAAACACATACACACATACAAATAAATGACACAGACACACACATACACACACACACACACACACACACACACACACACACACACACACACACACACACACACACACACGCACACACATACACATACATACATACCGTATATCTTCTAATTTTTCGGCAAGGCAAAGTTCAGAGAAACAATGTCATTTAGAAGAAGAATGGCCTTTTAGCTAAGCATGACGAAAAATTAGAAGTTACGCCGGGGAGGCCATTTTTATATGGGCAATACAAATGGCCGCCTTTAGTTTGAGCACGATTGCTGCTATAGATAGATAGATAGATAAATAGATATTTCAACAGGAAAACCCCATCAGCCAATTGGCTGGTCTACCTGGGGGTCCTGCAAACATAAACATCAATACAACAACAATAAACAGAAAATTAGATCAAAATCATAGCATGTTATTTACATAAATAATGAAAAATAATTACACGATAATGAAATTAAATAAAATGGATGTACAGACACTAATCGGAATACATACAAGTTAACCACCGCCTAGCTAAACATTTAAAAACAATAGGAGATTCGACATTTCTAATGGTTGCAGGAAGCAAATTCCACTCCTTAGATCCCATAAAAGAAAATGATCTTCTATACAGTTCCGTCTTGGGTTGAAATAGGTGTAATTTCTTGTGCCCCCTAGTCATCCTACAGCCTGCTTCACCATTGCCCACCAACATGTTGTTCATATATACAGGACCTAGCTTCTTTACACATCGATGTACAAGAGCCAGTCTGGACAATCTCCTCCTCTCACTCAGTGGCACCCATCCAAGCTTTGATCTTAACTGGGTGTTCGGAGTTCGAGGAGGTTGAGATAGAATCAACCGCATTCCATAGTTCTGTACTCTTTCAATCTTCGTCCGCAATTCTTGAGCACACTCCATCCAAACCACCGAACAGTAGTCCAGATGTGGAAGCACTAGAGCATTATACATCCTTTTCTTCAAATCTGGTGGTAACACATTTTTTAACCTCCGTAACTTTGCCAAGGCCCCAAAGCACTTCTTCCTCACCAAAGTGATATGCTCTCTCCATGTCAAACCATCATCAATATTCACCCCTGGACACTTAACCATCCGACTTCTTGGCAGCTGTGTACCATTCAGTGACACTTGAACAGTCTCCACTTCTCGCGCCCTGCCCGTCCTCCCCATCAAGAGTAATTGGGTTTTATTCACATTTAATTGCAGCTTGTTGTCCTCCACCCACTTTGATACGTTCTGTAAGTCAGCTTCCAGTATTGCCCCTAACTCACTAGGGCTGTTAGCAGCATGAAACATCGTAGTATCATCCGCATACTGCTTTACAGACTGGCTGACTACCTTGGGTAGATCATTGACGTAGATAGTAAATAGAAGGGGCCCCAAGATTGACCCTTGCGGCACCCCTTTCATAATATTGGTCCAACCTGATTTCTCTTCACCCACACAAACTCTTTGACGTCTTCCAGTTAAGTAGTCTTGAAACCACTTCCACTCCTTACCTCTGACCCCATAACTACTCATCTTCCTCAAGAGAACAGAGTGATTTACCAAATCAAACACTTTACTGAGGTCCACCAAAGCTGCCCCAACCAGCTTGTTCTTATCTAGAGCTTTCCTCCAGGCATCAACCATGCTCACAATCACATCTTGAGTTGTATGCTGAGGTCTAAAACCTGATTGAGCGGGATGCAAGATGGAATGTTGCTGAAGGTAATCATATAGCTGTTGGTGGATGAGCCTCTCAAGCACTTTACTAATAACTGGAAGAACTGACACAGGCCTATAATTACTGATATCTGCACAATGCCCCTTTTTTGGTACAGGAGTTACATTCGCTAACTTCCACTCCTAAGGAATTTGCCCCCTCTCTAGACAATGGTTGAACAATGTTGTAAGACCTGCACCAATACCAGATGCTGCAGTTTTAAGCAATTTTGCACCAATTGCATCCACACCCACTGCCTTATTTACATCCAATCCTCTTAACAATCTCAACACCTCGTCTTCCTCCACCCTTTTGAAGTGAAACTCATGGTCGCACTCTGGCAGTCGTCCAACCCTCTCATCAACATCTTCATTTAATACTCCGGACAGGGTGGAAAAGTACTTACTGAATTCGTCAGCAATGCTTTCCTGATCTGTCAATACCGTTTCAGCAGTCTTAAGTTCAGTTACCAATCTCTGACCACCACCCAAGAGTCTACCAAGCTCTCTCCATGCCTTACTTGGATTACTTCTCGCATCCCCACTAACCCTTTCGAAGAACTGCAATTTCGCCTTCCTCATTTCTTTGGTCCCAGTCCTCTGTTTGTTTAGTCCTCTTTGCTCTTTTTAGCTGGAAGACTCGCTGTTTCATCAGTGACCTTATCTCTGGGCTAACCCATGGTAACATTTTCT
>CAUJGJ010000111.1:92500-107500 GCA_963170055.1 Halisarca cf. caerulea
CATGCACACAAGTATGCATGCACGCATGTATGCATGTGCACATGCACACATGCACACATTCACACATGCACACACACATGCACGCAATCATGTACAATCTTTTAAATTTTGAGAATTGGCAATTTATAATTCCTTTAACTTATTTTCCCAAAATTTTTCATATGTCTGAAATTATGGAGTACAAAAATATACTTTCTGTAGCAGGGTTGCCTTTTAGTGCGGGAATTCATTTTCACCTTGGAGCATCAATTACTTTCATAAATATTTGTTTATATTTTTTGGTAATGTATTTGATCGTGGTGAATTGGGCTGCTAATAAATTGCATTAATAAACACTTGCACACTAATGAGTTGTGACAGTCTTACTCGTGTAGAGCAGTAGCTGCACACGGGGCAGAACGATACTCAGTTCTACAATGGAACTTCTTTAACTTGAGGGGATCAACATGTTCACCAAATAGGCCTTCCGAGTCATCGGAAATTTTCATTAGAACACTGCCCTACTTATTTAATCTGGGGAACCTTTAGCCAGAGGCTGCCACTTATAGTAGCCTCTGGCTAAAGGTTCCCCAGATTAAATAAGAATACCTGATACCTATATATATGTGCTACATATGCAGTGAACCATGTGAGGCTATAATATGGCTGACATTTGTCTAAGAATTTATGACATTGTGTTCTTTTTTGGCGAGATTGCATACTCAGTCGGTTAACCATTGGTTTGTTTTGCATGCACTGGTAACATTGCCTCATGACCCTGTCTTTATAAAATACCCTTTGTTATGTACTGAATCAGGGTTTCTAAGGTAGTAGTCATGTAATCAGTACATAAAGGCTTTCCTGCAAGAGTATGATATTATGGTAAAAAGACTGTTTTACAGACTGATGCATGTACCACTATTGCAAGTTGTTGGGTGTTGTAGACCAGTATTATATGGGTTGTTGGGTGTATACCAATACTGTTGATTGGTGGGTGTAGACCAGTACTGTGGGTTGGTGGATGTAGACCAGTACTGTGAGTTGGTGAGTGTAGATCTGTACTATGGGTTGGTGGGTGTAGACCAGTGCATGCTGTGAGTTGGTGGATGTAGACCAGTATACACTGGGAGGTAGTGGGTGTAGACCAGTACTGTAGGCTGGTGGATGTAGACCAGTACTGTGGGTTGCATGGTGGGTGTAGACCAGTCATGTGGGTTGGTTGGTGTAGACCAGTAATGTGGGTTAGTGGATGTAGACCAGTACTGTGGGTTGGTGGATGTAGACCAGTAATGTGGGTTGTTGGGTGTAGACCAGTACTGTGGGTTGGTTGGTGTAGACCAGTAATGTGGGTTAGTGGATGTAGACCAGTACTGTGGGTTGGTGGATGTAGACCAGTAATGTGGGTTGTTGGGTGTAGACCAGTACTGTGGGTTGGTGGGTGCAGCCCAGTACTGTGGGTTGGTGGGTTTAGAGCAGTACTGTGGGTTGGTGGGTGTAGACCAGTACTGTGGGTTGGTGGGTGTAGACCAGTACTGTGTATTGGTGGGTGTAGATTAGTACTGTGGGTTGGTATGTGCAGACCAGTACTGTGGGTTGGTGGGTTTATACCAGTACTATTGGTTGATGGGTATAGACCTGTACTGCGGGTTGCAATTAGTAGGTGTAGACCAGTACTGTGGGTTTGTGGCTCTAGACCAGTACTGTGGGTTAATTGGTAGGTGTAGACCAGTACTGTGGGTTGGTGGGTGTAACACAGTACTATGGGTTGGTGGGTGTAGACCAGTACTGTGGGTTGGTGGGTGAAGACCAGTACTGCGGGTTGGTGGGTGTAGACCAGTACTGTGGGTTGGTGGGTGTAGACCAGTACTGTGGGTTGGTGGGTGTAGACCAGGACTGTGGGTTTGTGGCTCTAGACTAGTACTATGGGTTGGTAGGTGTAGACCAGTACTGTGGGTTGTTGGGTGTAGACCAGTACTTTGGGTTGGTGGGTGTAGACCAGTACTGTGGGTTGTTGGGTGTAGACCAGTACTGTGGGTTGGTGGGTGTAGACCAGTACTGTGGGTTGGTGGGTGTAGACCAGTACTGTGGGTCGTTGGGTGTAAACCGGTACTGTGGGTTGGTAGGTGTAGACCAGGACTGTGGGTTTGTGGCTCTAGACCAGTACTGTGGGTTGGTAGGTGTAGACCAGTATACTGTGGGTTGGTAGGTGTAACCCAGTACTATGGGTTGGTAGGTGTAGACCAGGACTGTGGGTTGGTGGGTGTAGACCAGTACTGTGGGTTGGTAGGTGTAGACCAGTACTGTGGGTTGGTGGGTGTAGACCAGTACTGTGGGTTGGTGGGTGTAGACCAGTACTGTGGGTTGGTAGGTGTAGAACAGTACTGTGGGTTGGTAGGTGTAGACCAGGACTGTGGGTTGGTGGGTGAAGACCAGTACTGTGCGTTGGTAGGTGTAGCCCTAGGTTTATATTTTATCTTTATTATCCTTATTCTTTGCAATCAAATTCGTCTTTGTCTTTTTGTTTAATTTCTTCATGTATTTTATAATGTATTCCCATGTTTAAATGTAATTCTTTATTAAACTTCTTTTCCTGTCTACACATAATCATATTCGTCATTATTGATCGACAATGTAATACTTAATCTGTTATTGTAAAAAAATTATTTATGTCCATATTAATTAAAGCTAAAGTGTATGGAATTTAAACAAATATATCAAGAATTGCTGCAGCCTATATAATTGTTTGTAATATGATTATGACAATCACCCAGTTCTCTCACCTTCAGCACAGTACTTTTTATTGGAACAGCGCAGAGTTTTTAATGCTCATAGGAGATATGCATGTTGTAGATATGACTAAGCACATATTTATATCTATACTGTGTTTAACACTCAATTCTAAACCTAGTATGTGGCACATGTACATCTATTAACAGACAGAGAATATAATACAATAACACAATCGATGCTCACTCATCCATTTCGTTCTCTTCTCTTTTCTTGTTCACTGCTAATTTATGCCCTGTGCAGTCCCCTACATCATGCTATATATTATCACAATTGAAATGTGTGACACAAAAACCACAAACACGTCTGTTTGTTAGGTGCATTGTCAGGTATAAAAAGGGTGCATGAGAGACAAATCTTACAGTTCAGAATCTACAGAAACAACATATCTTAGTTCTACAGATACGAATTCAAATACCTGAATTATACACGTATTACAAGCTAAGCAATGGCTGGAAAAGGAATATTCCTGGTGCTGGCTCTTCTTGGAATTCTGATGGAAACTACAGTAACTGCTATCAGTAAGATTGAGACGTACATAAAGTAGAACCCCTGTCTTTTAAGCAAAGGCCGGATCATCATACATGGTGATCTTATATATATATATATGATAACTTCTGAATTTTCTTTAAGTTAATAGTGCTTATACTGCAAATCCAAACTCAGTCTAACTGCAAGCCTATAGATAGTATATAGCGCTTGAAACATGAAACTTGTGAATCATTTTGTTATGTCCTGTGTCAATCCTACATGCCTTTACCATTTTTAAATCTCGGATATGTTTTAGGAGTCAGTTGTTTAGTCTATAAGATTACAGCAAAGGTAAGTACTATACAGTGTATGACAGCAATGAAGAACATTGCTAGGTACAACCACGAGCACAAAAAACAGCAATGGCAGAAGTCGATTATTTACGGAAGTTATCACTCTTAGTGCACTAATGTATCAAAACTACTCTTTAGGCATTACACACTGTTTCAACAATTGCTGCATATTCACTGCACACATATTAATATATGGCCATGAATCAATAATATCATCATAGTAAGTATCATACAAAACTTATTGTATAATTTTTATATAATAACCATTACCATTATGACACAGTGATCAAACAAAGTAAAGAACATTGGGGGTGTACACAATGCATAGATATTTTTGTGTGTACTTATACTTGCTGCATTTATATTGTACACTGTCAATGTCATGATATTAATTTAAAATACTGTGGATGCAAGGACTTTAGTATTCCTTTTGATTTCTTACTTAATTTGCAGTGTTTTGCTGTCCTGAGTCAGGTTGCACTGGAAGATGCCATGTTTCTGGCAGTTTTAGCAACTGCTGTTGCAACGTCCGATACAAGTCATTGGAAATCTACATAGGTGGTTCTCAGTATTGTTTTTCATGGTAAGGATAGATAATGACATAAATAAATCTGAGATTTTCCATTGTGTGTCCTGTAACCTCCAAAAGTAAAGCAGTTTGTTATGAAAATAATTTGGGGGCTTATGTAAGGATTCCGACTTGAAGGTGGGAATAATCCTTAAAGCTTTTGATCACATGGATTATTTAATAAAAATATTTGTACAAAACTATCGGTGGAATTTAACTTTTTGCAGGGCCTGCATGCACTATGCATAATAGAGTTGATTATTACATTGTATATATAAGTTTGGAACCTCCACCATGATTGGTGTTTCTACTGAATATTATTGAACTTTGTAGATTAATAATAGGTTTTGAATAGAGAATGATTAATATAAGTTTATAAAATCATGACGTTGCAAACATTAATTTTGCAAGGTTTTTGCAAATTTATTAATATTATTTTAATTACTCCATTCTTCCCCACTATACAGCTAGTGATGGAATTGAAAGCATCTGGGCTGCTGCTTATGGGCACATGCAACTAGTAATCAATTAAGAAACTAAGGAACATACCTATATTATTAATAATTTGTGTAGCAGATACTGTAGAACCCTACAACTGTTAATCGTAGAACAATATAGTGTCAACTTTATAATCATTTATAGCATTTATTATAGGCATATATGGTGCCTGTTGAGATTGCTATAATTATTATTTTAAGCTCCACAAAGCTGCTAAATTGAATAAAAATATACTGCATTGTAATACTTTGCTTACAAGACTTAGACTAAGTATTAAATAGTCTTATAGGTATTAATTGATCTATTTGATACCTTATGGTCACAAGTGGTGATTGCAATGATTTGACACCAATAGGTTTGTTGTAGCTGCAGTGAAATATTCACAGTGAATAGAACCCCCACTAGTGGGCATATAGCTGGGGCACCAAGCCATGATTACTCAATAAGTGAAACTACATTCTGTAATAGTTCAACAGCCAAGTGATAAGGGGACAGCAAGACAAAACGTTGCATAGACATATACTATGACCAAAATTATGAGTTTTGCTTTGCAAGTATAGTATTTATAATAGCAAATTGAATGTTCAGGTGTGAATAGTCCTTAGAGCTTTTGATTACATGGATTATTTAAAGAAAATATTAATTTTGTACAAAACTATGGATGGAATTTTTGCAGGGTCTGCATTCACTATGCATAATAGAGATGATTAGTGCATTTTATAAGTTTGAAACGTCCACCATGATTATTAAATAATTTGTTTCCATTCCAGCATTGCACACAGTTCCTTCCACTGTATGGCCTTGCCATACTTTGTGAAGTATTTCGTAAACATCTTTGTCTTATGTGGGGAGGGAGGGAGGCAGAAATATTTGTAGATATTAAAATCGCATAGTCTGCCATGATATATTATGGTACAAGTACTAAATTTACGAACTATTACTTTGTGTTTTATTTACTGTGTATATATAATATTATGTGTTCACAAAGTAGGCCATTTGGTGTAATCTGTGTCTATTTTGCAATCGCAGAAATTCCCTAGCAGAGCGTACTGCACCTGGTGGAAGTACAGATGGTCCTCATTTTGTTTACATTACAGTCAGTCAAGGAGTTCTTAGACCACTTGACCATACAGTAACCTCCTGACACATGTGCTTGTATAAAGTTCATCCACTACCAATTGGATGCCGTTTAAATGGTCTTTCTTTTCAGCACAACATCTTTGCATAATATTATTTGATCAGGTTTTTAATTAGGAATTATTGTATTTGACAATATTTGTATACTGTTTATTTCTGTAGTTGAGTTTCGAGGATGTTGCAGTTGAAGCAAATCTAAAATTGCTTGTATCTCATGTGTTGGAACACACTAAGAAACAGCCAAAGAGTGACTAATAGTCTTATGTACTAAACAGTGTGCATCACAGTCTACACATAGAAAATGCACATAGCGTCCACCTGCATTCTCTGATATCAAACACTTTTTGTTTTTCTTTTTACTCAGATTAAAACATTGCAAACATTTAAACATATACGCATGTTTATTGTGTGTTCACAGATGCCTTTGTAAGGTCTGCTGTGTTGTCATCCACATATGGACCGGGATATCCAATATCACTCCAACAATATCTGAAGTTGAGCAAATACTGAGTATATATATCCATACGTATACTCCAATGAACATTGGTGTTTTATTCGGCACATTAAGCAAGTCTTGTAAATGTAACCAATGTAGTATGTGATGGGTTCTGTATGCATGTTATCGTATGTACATTTTGTTTGCAAGTGTACATAGAATTTGCTTGCAATGGACTGTGATTTGCATGTGCCAATGCACACACTCCTGCACACACACGCACACGCACGCATGCACATGTACACACACACACGTACACGCACACATGCATGCACGCACCCACGCATGCACACACTCACACGCACACACACACACACACACACACACACACACACACACACACACACACACACTGGAGATGAGACTTTAGTGATACTTTTACTTCATATATAGGAGGATTTTTAGCATGTAATTTATTGAATCTTACTGTAGATAAAATCCAGAATGCAGGTTCTGAAGTTATATTGGGAATTCAGATGTCCATGTATTGGACAAGATTTAATGTGTGTAAAATATATCCATAGGTATCAGGCATACAAGGATGGCGTACATAATATATATGTACAACAGAATTTTATTGGTAGAAATCACTTGACCTGGTGAGTACACTGAATATGTTTACCATCTGACCTCACTTAGCCAAGCACATCCATTCTCAGACTGCATGGATGAAATCATGGATGAATTGAAGAGAGGGAATGATGAATGTGGGGGCGCAGTAGTATAGTGTACAGTAGGATTATTGTAGATTTGTTTCATTGGAATCTACTGCAGAATTTGAAGGTGAGGGAATTGGATAGGGGTGCAGATAAGTGGGGTCTCACTGAATGTGATAGCGCAATGTCATAATAATTACAGGATTTATAATATGGACACATTAAGTTTGAGAAAAAAAATCAACAATCATTTGCACGTGCATGTAGACAGAATCTATATACCTGTATTGCCTTCAAATCCTAGTAAGTTTCTCCCTTGCATGTTTGAAAGCTGCAGCTGGGGTATACAGGGTTCTAGCTCCCCAAGATATAAAAAGTGGAGTGGTATAAAGCCGAAACTATGTAGATCATTAGTGGACAACTTCGTATACATTGTTCTTCTACAACGGAAGCAGTGTATTTGAAATTGATTGAATATGAGGTAGAAATCATGTAAGAAATAATGGCTACACATGATGGAATGACTCGTACAATACTTGTCAATTATCATGAACAGTTGATGATAGTGTTCTCACACTAATATAGTGAACTGCAGAAGCTCTGAAGGTTGGCAATATACTAGACTGCAGTGCTATAAGTTTCCTATTCAGTTGAACCTATATATCTCCTAAATCTCTCTCTTTCTTTCACCCATGAAATGTTGCACGAGGAAAAAAGTAGCATGATGCTGTGCCACACTAAAAGATGTATAAGGAGAAGCCTGGGCATTGCATGCAAGTGACTGTGTGTGTGTGTGTGTGTGTGTGTGTGTGTGTGTGTGTGTGTGTGTGTGTGTGTCTGTGTGTGTGTGTGTGTCTCTCTATGTGTGTGTGTGTGTGTGTGTGTGTGTGTGTGTGTGTGTGTGTGTCTGTGTGTGTGTGTGTGTGTCTCTCTATGTGTGTGTGTGTGTGTGTGTGTGTGTGTGTGTGTGTGTGTGTGTGTGTGTGTGTGTGTGTGTGTGTGTGTGTGTGTGTGTGTGTGTGTGCATGTGTGTGCATATTAAATGTAATTTTCTAACACAGGGATCATCCCTGTTTGCTGCATTGGGGTTCAGATCTGCTCCATCTCTTTTCTCATGGAGTTTATTTGATATCTCAGTGACACCCATTAAAAACTATGGTCATGCAAGAGCTCTAATAGGATCTTATCTTAGACACTCTATACTACATTATGATCTTAATCTTCTTGATCACTATCAATGTTTGCATACATATATAAGGTAAAAACAGTTAATTACTTGAAGCTGGTTAATTCGGGATTATCTTATAATTTTCAGTACATGAACTGAATAACAGAAAGGAGATTAAAGAAAAGCCGGGGTATTGCAAAGTTCCATGTCTATTCTTAGACTAGTCCCTTTTACCCCAATCAGTCTACTGCTGACTGAAAGTATAGGAACGTTCCTGAAATTGCTAGCTTCCCGAAGTTACCTGCTTTACCTTATAGCATGAATAGATACACTTGAGGTGAGTAAATAAGCGCTATATACGTTAACTTCATACACTCCCCCTTCGAGTGCCTATATATCTCTGAGGGGATGAACCCCTGTAAAGAATGGCAGTTGTATGTTCCCCCAAGCTCCGATCTTTAGACAAAAGTGATAACATTCTTCATATTTATCTTGTCGAATACGAAAGTGTCATCCCTTTGTTGTACAGTGAATTCTTTGACGCTAGCTGATGAAGTTTCGGACAAAGTCGACCATGTGTATAATGTGTGTGGTGTACGCATATGTGTGCATGCATGCATCATGCATAATTTGCATATGTGTACACATGCTTGTGTGTGTGTGTGTGTGTGTGTGTGTGTGTGTGTGTATGTGTGTGTGTGTATGTGTGTGTGTGTGTGTGTGTGTGTGTATGTGTGTGTGTGTGTGTGTGTGTGTGTGTGTGTGTGTGTGTGTGTGTGTGTGTGTGTGTGTGTGTGTGTGTGTGTGTGCCAGTACTATCAGTAATCACATGAATGTCAAGTACTTACAATCTGGGAAGCTGTTAGCCAAGGGCTACTCTATATACCTTCGCAGAATCATTCGTATACAATAAGGGTGAATGAAAACCATGCATTTAAAACCATTCGATTTCAATCATTACGGTAAAAGGATGTAGGATTGACACAGGACCGTGCAAAAAGGTTAAAAAACAATCCTCTAAAGGTGGAGCAAGCCTTAGAGGAAAGTTGTAAAACAGCCACAGGGCTAGGTGGGCAAAGGACTAGATAGTCACTGGGCTGGATGAGCATAGGGCTATACATACATGAGACTAGATGGGTATAGGGCTAGACAGAGGCTCTGTTAGCATTGTTTAAAACGTACCACGGCGTCACCATGGTTCAACGCGCTGCGCGCGGACCATTGCTCGGAATTACTTGCTATTTGGCGGTCGATTTGCGGTTGGTTGCAGTGGAACTTGGCATGTTTCTGGCAGTCTCTCCAACTGCTGTTGTGGCAACAGATGGGAATGGGAATCTACATAAATGGTGTTAAGTATTGTTACTCCTGGTAAGGATATGGAAAATGGTGTCAATAAAACTGAGAATTTCCACTGTGTGTCCTGTAGCCTTCAAAAGTAAAGCGGTTATTGTTAAACTATATAGTTTGGGTGTTATTGTAGGGATTCCAGCTTCAATATGTGAATAGTCCTTAAAGCTTTTGTTTGGAGATTATTAAAAAAATATTCATACGAAATTATTTATGGGAGAAATTACACATTTTACAAGACCTGCATGCACTTTGTATAATAAAGATAATTACTGCATTGTAGGATTGGAACTTTCACCATGCATTGTACTGAATCGAATTCAAATATTGAACAGTTACTGTTAATTTGTAGATTAGGTTTTCAACACGAATGATTATTAATAGTTTGTATCAACATGCTGAACAGATTGACTTATTTAAAAAAATTGCATATTACATTATCTGCAAGGTTTTTGCAAATTTTATTTATTTTAATTTATGTATACTCAATTACACAGCTAGTGATAGAATTGAAAGCACTTGGGCTACTGCTTAACTAAGGAACATATATAACTAGGATTAGTGTAGCAGATACGGTATAATAGTCTAAGATTACCATAACAGTTATATAGTCAGAATAATAATTGTTATAGTTTTTTTATTATAATAGTGTTATAATATTAAGCTTCTGTGACACCATGATATTAATCGTCGACATGACTCTATGGAGGCTTCCACATTATGCATGCATGTTTGCAGTTTAGCAGATGAGAACTAAAACTATACAGGGATCCACCATGCAGAAGGCTTAGCTTGGCACTCTAAAGTACTATATATGTAGTTTCGCCCCCAGGTCACGTAACTAGGGATGAGACTACATAAGATTAGTACATATTTCTAACTCCATTCATCCCCATGCACTATTATAATATGTCTTAACTATGGTTATTTTTTAATTCCTGGATTGCTTCATCCATAAGCATGAGAGTAAGGGCTTCCACTGTGTAATTCACTGCATAAAGGCATATAGGCGTAAGAATGATTAAGTACCTAATTTGGGGGGGGGGGGGGGGTCATTCAATTTCATGTGCAAGTCATGTGCAGTATAATAATTTGATTGATGTATGATCAGTCAAACATGGACTAGAGTAATAAATATTGGGGGAAGGGAAGGGGGGATTGAAACCCCTCTAGCCCCATGGTTCTCATGCCTATGCGACACTGTGTTTTATGTTATATACTGTGCCGTATGAAAAATGCAATATCAACTTTCGGTAAACTCACTATACTCTGAACACATTTCTGTCCCCTTTACTATAAAGTTGTTCAGATTAATGTGAGTCCTCTGCTCTAATATCAAACAATGCCTAATATTTTGTACTTTCCCAGCAATTGTTTATCATGAAGGCACATGACGCTTTGTGCCTTCTAAGAAATGTTTTCTCATTGCCAAAGCTACTGTATGTCCTACGCACAGCTCCTTGCTTCAGCTCCAATCTTTGTCCAACTTTGATGATCCGCAGAGGTCCCTGCTGGAATGCATTTGTAACATCCACCTATCCGACTCTATCTGGTTACAAGCAACCCTTCCTAACCAACTCTGGAGGCTTACGGATAAGAAGTGCTGTTATGCTGGCACCATCTGCTGCTGGCAGCACTTCAGTACGTGTCCCACACCATCCTCCCTACCCGCTTTCTCTCCATAATTGACCACTCTGGAGATTAAGCTCTTCAGGTTTGGTCCACCTTAATGCCAAATTCTGTGGAACCACCATCAGAGTCCAGAGCCTCCCAACAGAAATCCTGGGATTCTCCCATTTTACAAGATTGTTTTAGCACTCTCATCACTGGAGCAGAACATATAGAGCCAAGGCTCGTCTATTGGCTTCGAATTCTCAGCAGGAAGAGTCAATGGCCTGGATAAGTGTAACTCCAATCTCCACTCTCGGTCTTCGGATGGGGAATAAAAGTATTAGGATTGCTGTGGGGCCCTGTCTTGGAGCACCCTTGTGTGAACCCCATGTGGAATGCCCGTTGATTCATTAGGAGCCCACGGATTAAATTGCCGTAAGAGCAAAGGCCGGATCCCTCAACATTCCGCACTGAATGAGTTAGTGAAGCGTACCCTAACTGCCATTGATGTTCCTGCCATCCTCGGGCCCCGTGGTCTATGTCGAGCAGATGACAAGCTCCCTGATTGTATGACAGTTATACCTTGGGCCAAGGGACAAGCACTTGTTTGGGATGTTACTTGTTGGGACTCCTTAATTTCCTCCTACGTCCATTGGTCTCCAACTGAATGTGGATTGGTTGCTGATTATGCTACCACCAAAAAGTGTAATCTTTACAAGGACCTTTCCCATTCCCATTGGGTCCAACCCATTGCCTTTGAATCATTAGGTACTTTTGGCAGGGATGCTCTGGATTTCATTAAAGAGCTGGGCAGACGCACCCGTCACCACACCAATGATCCTCTAGCCTACCTCAAATTGTGTCAGCACATCAGTGTCTGCATTTAAAACTGTAATGCCATATCTATTTTAGGTTTTGTAAGGGTTGATAGTGTTTCTGTTTCAGTACATTATGTATGTATGTATTTGCATGATTACAGTTCTTATTCTATTCACCATTAATTATAAGTTGTAATTTTTGTTTTAATTCAACCTGCATGTATATATATATATATATATATATATATATATATATATATATATATATATATATATATATATATATATATATATATATATATATATATATATATATATATATATAGATCGATAATAATTTTTTATTATTATTATGTTATAGTTATATCCCTGTACATAGGCGTAGGAAGAGGTTTTGAAGTGGGGGGGGGGGGGGGCGAGCAATGAACACCACGTAACATGAATCCTTTTTGTGTAACTAGCGTAATCGGTGCATGATGCCAATGTAACCATAGTGTTTCTACGGTAGATTCATTATCTTCCGAATTTGAGGATACATATAACATTGTTTCTTCCAACTTTGGAGGAACGTTCAGTTCAGTTCACTAAAATTTTAATTATTTAGACTGGAGATGCCACTAGCCCAGTGGGCTACTACGTAGGCTTCCAGAGACGATGAGTGATCATGACATAACAAGCATAAACAATAAAATATGCACATGCATAAGCTACTGGACTGAAACTCTAAAACAAGCACACGTATGAAGGAAAATGCTGGGCAAGACACTTAGACTAAGAACATGCGTGCACAGGCATAGAAGACAGTTCTAGACTCTACTCTGCCTGGAGATTACACTAACTACTGCTAAACTAATTGAAGAATAGAATGGATGAACCTCTTCAGCAGTACAAGATCTAGTCTGTGAATCACTCTATCTGTATATAAATCCTTGCAGTCTACTTCTTTTGAAGAACCAGGCAAAGACCAGCAGACAAACAAATCTTCCAGTCGCTTCTTACAGGCCGACAACGGCAAAACCGCGCTACACATGATTGCGCAATAATTACAAATGGCGGCTTGCGATAGGTAGCGTTATAATGCCAATTTTATGGCTTAAAACTTCCTCTTTGTGAGAGAGTTTTACAATAAAACTTACTTTCTGTTGGAATGTAGTATATTTAAACTTTTAAATGTGATTTTTAGGTTACTTGGCAGATTTTTTGATCATTTCAAAAATGAAGATGTAGAGCTCTTGGGGGGGGGGGGGGCAATGCCCCCCCTCCTGAGAGTCAGGGGGGGCAAGTTCCCCCCCCTGTCCCCCGGTTCCTAAGCCTATGCCTGTACGAGCATGCAAGATATCCAGGTTATCCCCCAAGACCGAGGCGAAACCAAGGTCGATCAGCGGCGATGACCTAGATATCATGCGTGTGATTCGGGATACTAACTTCTATCCCATGTAAATTGATTTTCAATATTTAGTAGACTTAATTGGCAATAATTGATTTCATTAACACCAAATTGACTCTTGATAATACTTCATAATAGTATTTGTCTCATCTTGTATAATTAATGAAGCAGTATACTCAGGAAAAATTACTTAAATGACCTTCTCAACTGTCTCCAATTGATTCACGTTGTATCATGATTTAACATCAGCTAGTTTTCTCCAATCTATTAATCAGTGGTGCAGTACATGGAAACTCATAGCAAACCCAACCAAATGTGCACGACATTGAAGTTTCAGGCCAAACACTTAATTCATAATACAACTACCTTGATGGCAATACCATACCTTGCGGCAACCACTCACCAACATGACCTAGGTGTGCTATATTATCCCACAACCTATGTTGGAGCAAGCACATGCACATCAAATCAATAATATTATTTTGTCACACTGTCCATAAATCTGGATTATAAGGAAAAGACTTTATGATCAGTCAAATGCCTGCATAGGTTAGCCAAATTAAGGCAGATTTGAAAGGAAGATTGAACAGTAGAGATGCGATCACTGACAATGAACATGGCCATATCATTGGTGAAGAGAACAGTGGAACCAGGAGGACATTCACCGCTACCACCTATCCAACACATCCACCACTACTACCACTACCATTATCACCTAAATCACCTTCCCCTCTATCATAATAACCTTCCTCAACCCCCCCCCCCTTCCCCCCCCCCCCCCTGGAACTCCCCACACCTCCACCCCACCCGTCTAGCTTGGCCTTTCTGCTCCTACCTGCCCTCCCCGCCTTGCTAACACCCTCACAGATACCTTCCCTAAAAACAGTATTGCCTAGAATTTCCAAAATTCCAAATCCTTGCAGCGTCCAGTTCCCTCAGGATATTTCTTATCCTTCTACCCAGAACCACCATTTTGTCCTGCCATTGCTATCCACCTCCATTCTCCTCACCTTTAACCCTCCCTCCTCATCCTCCTCACTACTATCCTCACTTACCAACTTACCATCCAACAGTGCATGAACTTACTCTCCCTCACAGAGGCTTCCGTTTCTACTCGTCTCATTCCCCACAGCTTACGCTTACCCACATGAGGCTTGCCCACTTTTATAGGTCCTGGATGGTGACTCCTACCATAGATACTCCAACCGGCTTCTTTCGCAAACACCTTTGTCAGGCAGAGAAGAACTCTGGTGGCTGATGGTGGTTTCACCTTAATGTTTATTTGTTCTCTTATGCATGGGAGGGTCAGAGTGCTGTGGGGCAGTGTAGTATACGGCTGGGATCTGGGCTTGGTCAGGGGAAGCACTTCAGTTGAGCACTAATCTTGCTCTTTTATTCCGTTGCTTTACTGGCTACCTTTGCAATCTTCATGGGTCCCCATGTACTGTTTATATAACTCATTGAGACATTGATGGCTGCATGTGTTGATGTGGTACTGTGAAACCTCTCCAATCTGACATTCAATGAGACTTGATAGAGTGTCGGATTAGGAGGTTGTCGGATTACAGAGTTCCCTTAGCATACTTTAATTAACCCTTTATTGTGGAAGATATGATTGCGCAATCACCCCTTTATCGTGGACGAGCCACTATAGTGGCTCGTACTTCTTTTGTCATTTTAAGAACGAATTAAATGTTTACTGGCTCAATTGCCCATCTAACGAA
>CAUJGJ010000111.1:122500-135000 GCA_963170055.1 Halisarca cf. caerulea
ATAGAAACTGTACTTGCCATGTTTCTCCCATGCAACTACCATGACAACAGCAAGTACCTACCATGTTTTCTGCCATACAGATGGTATAGAATAATTCATATGAATACATACAATATGTTATATTATTAAACTATAATACAAAAAAATGAAATTCAATCCCCAACAGTATTGAAATTCAAAATTTGATTAATTTTTGGGCAAAACGTGTTCCTTTTATTCCCATTTCAGGTCACATTGGATGCGAAATACTTGTAAGGTTATTGTCGAAATTTGCAGTAGCTGCCACTGGCAAACAGGGACGTTTGTGTTCTTCAAGACTAGGCAAGAGATTCTTTCCAAAGGCCAACTAAAACTTGGCTATCTAGAGAAATAAAAACTCACTTTCTGCCTCCTGACATTTAAACTAGTTGCGGTGAGCAGCAAGCTACAGAAACGGAATTTCCAATGTCTTCAAAAGTCATTTCAATTGTTTGTTGTTATGCACTGCGATACTAGTGACTGATAGTGTAGCAGACTTTGGCCTGGCCTATGGTCTGGCCACGCCAGACTAGAACCAACCAATGTCAATGTCTGGTAAAAACTCATTATAAAACTTTTCTTAGAACAAATTCTATTCTTTTCTTTCTTTAAATAACAACTGCAGCAGAGCAGTCTGAATCCAGTACTGGTACAAATGTGACAAAATGCAAGATAAAGCAAAAGAATATGACACAATGCAATTCACAAAGTACAAATGAAAGCTAATAATATGTGCTAAACACATTGACATCGCACATGAATTCACAGTCCCTTGCCGTGCATAACATGTAGTGCAGCTGTACATACTCTATGGTCTGCAGTTACGAAAAAAAGATGAGAAGGTGGTGTTGCGGACCCATACCTAACTATTGGTACTTTGAATTTCTGTAAGGATATGGGCTTACTAAGTTTTTAAACTACTTTGTCTTGTATCTGGTGTGTCAAAATGTCCCAAAATCCACTTATGAAAGCCATTGACTCTCCATACCGTTAGTTTTTGGGCAATAGCAAATTTTTTCGCTAATGTATGGCGGCCATGTTTTCCATTTCAATCCTACATATGGATTACTACCGTACTCCATGATAATATTATTATTGTCACTTGGTACTCAAAAAGGAGGTGACTGTGTAAAACATTAGACAGGTGTCCAGATCAGCATGTATGGTATTTTGGAAATTTGTAGATAACTGTTTGCAGGACTGGCAGATAGTGACCGTTTTAATAGGTTGTCTGGTTTAACAAGGTGACTGCTGCAGTTTCCACTGTAGCTTCATTTTTTCTGTATCCATAGGCAGTGGGTTAATCTTTGGAAAGGAAAGAGCCTGGTATAATGCCCAGGCTTAATTCGTAACACTCATTCATTTATAAGCTATGATGTTAATGATTCAAGTTTTAGTATAGTACACAATTATTATCTGAAGAATACATAAAGCATACATAATCCAGCCAATATCAGCCATTTTGTTCCCATATTCATGCTGTGTTAGAAATTACTTGGACGATAATATAGCATTTGGACAAACATTCTAACAGGGAACAGGGAACCGGTCAAAATTCAGGATTCGGAAGAAAGGATCAAGAACTTGAGTAACTATTTTGTGGCGGCAATTGCACTCATCACTTCTCTGTGTGTGCATGTGTGTGTGTGTGTGTGTGTGTGTGTGTGTGTGTGTGTGTGTGTGTGTGTGTGTGTGTGTGTGTGCATGTGTGTGTGTGTGTGTGTGTGTGTGTAGTGTGTGTGTGTGTGTGCGTGTGTGTGTGTGTGTGTGTGTGTGTGTGTGTGTGTGTGTGGGTGGGTGTGTGGGTGTGCATTCTTGTGTCTGTGTACATGCACATAATAGCAACCATATTTAATTGCTCATTTTCTGCTTCTGCATTTGTATATACTGATGTATCTTTAGAGCAAAACCGGTGGGCAAGTAACACACACACACACACACACACACACACACACACACACACACGCACGCACGCACGCACGCACGCACACACACACACACACACACACACACACACACACACGTGTACACACACACACACACACACACACACACACACACACACACACACACACACACACACACACACAGACACATGCACACACACACACACACACACACACACACACACACACACACACACACACACACACACACACACACACACACACACACACAGAAGTGCTGAATGTACTAATTGCCATCATAAAACAGTTCCTCAAACTTTTGATCATTCTCCCGAATCCTGAATTGTGTCATTTTAGTTTGTATGTTGTAGATAACATAACATAATATGCTCATTGCTTTGAAGGCATAACAATACTGGTAGGTGTTTTCTAAATGAAGAAAAGCAGCCCTAACGCATAGTAATTTTCAGCACATTTTGGCTTATAGCCTAAATAGAAGATCCCTTCAGATTTCCTTAAAACCAATATGAGAAGAAAGAACAAGTGGTGAACTATTAGAAAAACAGTTCGAGATTAGGTTATACCTCCATAGTGATAGTTATGTGCAGAAAAACCTGTCGTCCAGGTGGCCTGAATTTTTGTGATAAATAGATGTGCAGCAAGAAGATATCTGATTATAACTTCTTGCCCCAGCGATTTTTGGAGACTTCAATATATCTTATGATCCAACGAAGATATATAAGAAAGAGGAATAGGATAATCACAGGGAATTTTCCTTCCAGGCTAAGTGATTTTTTTCTTCAACTTCAGCAAAACAACCATTTCTGTGACTTTCAGTATACTTACGTGCAATGTCACAAATGTTGCCTTCATTCGCCATTCTTTTGGTAAATGATAGTTTAATCGTCATCTGAAAGACGCTGAATGATGCGGTAAACACAACCGTTAATTGATGACATTATGCAAGCAAGCATCGCCCACAATCTGAACCAGCAATGGTCGGTTATATACATGCACCCTGTATGGCCTATTGTGAACAGTCGGCCGCAGTCACTTGCATACATGCAGCATGCATCATTAAGCTGTGAATAAAATATTGGCCATGTATTCTTTTAATAATAGCCATTCTAATTCTCTTATAAACCATGCATAATATTGTAGGGAAAGATATGAAGCGAGAGGTTAGTATGTATATTGATTTTATTGTAATATTCTTCTGGTTCATAGGTGTAGAATCTGTACAGGACGCAATGATCAATGATTCGCTGTCATGGAGAGCTGGTACTATGGCTGAAGACATTACTAGTATGTTATATGACATAGTGTGGGTAACTTCCATTTTAAAACTTTTAATGAGTACATCCTTGCTTTCTGATGCCATCATTTCAAGGAAACATAGTAATGCAGCTGGATTTTGCATGTTGTATTGGTGAATCCTGGACTTTCAACATTGTGCTTTGACAGCAGTGTCAGTCTAAGGCACTCAACTTTCATTGACTCGGGGTGTTTATGTCCACCCACAGCTGCTGGGGAATTGGTGTATGCTCATCCCAGAATTAGTGAACTACGTCACAGAAACAGTAAACAAAATGCCACATGTCATAAGAAAGTTGCTATGACGTGGCATTTTTAACGCGCATGTATGAAGATATACCACAAAATATCTAGTTAACCGTAACTAAAACAACTAGAAAAAACAACTTACACCAAAAACGATTATTTGTTTGCATGTGTAAACCAACAGTTGGCTCAATGAAATAGGATCCTGGAGTTCTATGAATACTGTCGTCATTCAGGCTGGAAAATGATACATAGGTCATTGTAAATATCACGAAAAATGGCCGTTTTCGATAGGTGGATGAAATATCATTTTTCCGGAATTGAAAGCATGATGCCATCCTGGAATTTTCTTTTTTGTTTGATGTTTGGACTGTTGAAACTAAGGAGCTTCTAGCATGAAGTAATATAATCAGGTGAACGAAAGTAACAAGCAGATTTGTTAAATATTTTCACTGTTAGAGGTGACAGTGTTCATTATGAAAAAGCTCAGCCTGGTAATATTGCTCAATGCTAACAAATTTCAGAAAGATCTTAGGATTTGCTAAGTATTAATGTAAGTTTCATATCTATGAATTGCCATTTTTGCCGGTTTGTGTCATTTGCTGAAAGTTTTCAAACCATCACCATTCACTTTATATGCATTTTTATTACTCAAACCCTCATATTTATTGCATATATATAATATGCATAATTTCAATTTTATATATGAAGAATAAAAACTAATATACAGCGAAATGGATGAAAACAATGTGAAAAACGTGATCAAAACATAACCAATTTGTAATTGTGTATAATTTTGAAGTGACATCACAGTTTGGAGTTTTGATTTATGAGAATCTATTTATTTACCTCTGTTGCATGTTGACTACATGTATATGCTGACACATTGGATGTATATGGAAGGTTTCTCCAGTATATTTTTATAAAATTGTGTTGTGTTGTGTTGTGTATTTCTGCAGGGTATTTTCAAGACCTTTCCCTTCACCGTGGGATTCTAATAATCATGATTTTAATTTTTTGTGGTTTTCTATGTCTTCTTGTACAACATTCTATTCAGAATGCAAAACAAGTTATCAACAGTAACTTACCAGTCAAACCTATTGTATTTGTTGGAAGGCAGAAACAGGTTGATGACATTGTAAATGTAGTTGGCAACCGTCAGACACACATTATTGTTGTAACTGGAGGCCCTGGTGTTGGCAAGTCGGCTATGGCTGTTTCTCTCGGCTATGAGCTTATGAATTATTGGAGAAATGTTTATTATGTGTCATTGGATGGAGCCACCAGTTACAAGGATGGAATTGTCAGGATTTCTGTTTCTCTGAAGCTTGAAGGCAAGAAACGTAATGAGGTGGGTTTACGAGAATGGGCTCAGAACTTGCACAAGGATACAATCCTTTTACTTGATAATAGTGATTATTTGATCCTTGAACCCAAAAACAGGATTGAATTTGTACAGTTTTTGTCTAATTTGGTCAAAGAGTGTGTTGGTAACAGTGGTCAATCACTACTGTATGTTATCTTAACTTCAAGGTTTCACTTGGTCATTCCCGATCCTCCTTCATATCATGTACATTTGGGAATTTTGGAGCAACAAGATGCAATAGGATATCTTCGTCACTTTTTGCCTCACATGCCTCACAACAAAATGATTGAATTAGCCTATGTCTCGGGTGGTGTACCACTAGCTATACTCATTCTTGGAACTTTAACCAAATCGTTACCAGTTCAGGATGTTGACCAAATCATTATGGAGGCAAAACTGGATCCCATAGATTTGTATAGTCAAGAAGAATATGCCGAGAAACAGTTAGATCGAATAATAAGTGTGTCCTTTCGGTACCTTGATAGTAGTGTAATGTTCTGTTTTGTAGCTATTGCACAATTTCCCGGGTCATTTGATGAATACGCAGTCAGGGGCATCATTGCCAATTTGACTGGAGATAGAAAATGTGCAGTTAAATTGGTGCATAGATCACTAGTAGAAGAAATGGCTCCTGGTCGCTATTATATGCATCCTTTCCTACAAAAATACTCCTTAAAGCTCAGAAAAAACATAACAACTGAGCAGCGAGATCAATTCAAACACTTATTTGTTGAACACTACATGTTTTTGTTGTTGGATGGAATCAGCAGTGCTAGGGTGTCAAGTGACACAAAAAGATTTTATGCTACTTTGGCACGTGAACATCACAATGTCCTCTATCTAATTAAGAAACTCTCTGATTCCAGTGTTAAAGTACCACTTTCTAGGTTGTTACCCTTTGTAATGGATACTTTTGATGTGATACGTTTTCAGTTTCCTGAAAACGTAGTTGATTGGTGGGATGCCATTGCCAAGGCAGGGTTTGCTACCCTGCGAGTATCAACATGTACATCAGAACATGAACAATTTGTCAATTTTATACTGTCTGTCACGGACACTTTGGTTCAAATGGGTGAACACCGCAACCCAGCAGTGGAAACTTTGCTACTGCAGTTAGATCATTTCCTCAAAGAGGCCCAAAATTGTAGCAAAGAAGTACTTGTGAAGTTCTATAGGAAAATGGATGCTTACTATCACCTCACTGGTAATGACGAGAAAGGATTTTTTTATCTTACAAAGTTCATAAAAATTATGTCACTGCAAGAGTTATCAGGATCAATGCCTAATCACCTGAAATCACTTGCTGAAGTTGCAGTACATTTTCTCCGTAAAGGACAGTATGAAGTTGCACTTTTGTACTTGAATCGTATGCAGATGCTGCAATATTCTTTTGAACTGGCTAAAGCACAGGTAATATGCCTCACCCATTTATTAAAATTTGCAGAAGGGGATGCCATTGTCAAAGATGCAGTGAAGAGATTTGATGAGGGGGGACATGAGTCGGTGTTAGAAAAGGGAAAAAGCTGTGTGTATATAGCAGAAATGTATCATGAACTAGCCAATTATGAAGCAGAGGAAAAATGGCTCATGCATGCTGATACCTACCTTCAAGTTGGGAATTCTGGAAGTAACTCAATGGTAAGCAGTGAGCATGTTAGGTGGTACTTATCTATATCTCGAATATACATAGCTAAAGATGAAATGCCACAAGCTATTCAGTATAACTTGAAAGTGCTTGAGTTACTTAAGAGAGAAACAAACATACCAGACAGAGGTATGTATCTGTTTAAAACACAGAAAATTCTTGCAGACCTGTATCTCTCTTCAGGAGAGTATAGTAAGGCAAAACTTCACTATGAAGAGGCTATGCATGTTTGTGCAGTTTTCCATGAGAATTGTCATGATGTTGAAAATATCCACTTAAAAATAATTCGAATTGATATTCTTCAATGGGAATTTGGAGCTGCTACCTGGAAGTTAGGTGTGCTGTTGAAGAATTCTACTTTGGACCTTTTACACAAAATATCATCTTGGTGGACTACAACATATGAATCACCTAGTAGTGCATTTGGTAGCCTTGAAACAAATGTAATGACCGCGGAAGTTGATACCACAACTGAAGCTCTCAAAACTAAGTCGAACCTCTTATCAATGGTAAAACTATTTTCTGATACTGACACACTTAATTTGGCATCAAGAATTGTAAAGGCTTTTCGCTTTGAACTTAGTCAAGTCTCTGACGTTGAAGAACTATTTTTTATATGGAGATTTAATCTTTCAATGATAAAATTATTCCTTACTTTGATTCTTACGAGATATTTTTTTAACCAAATACTGTATTTCAGCAAACTTTACTTTACCCTTGAGAAGTTCAGTACCTCTCATGCCATCATGCCATATGGCATAGCTGTTGCACTACTAGTGTGTATACTGCTTATAAAGATTGCTTTTCTTTTTATAGTAACTTTATCATGGGTTGTTTACATTGTAGTTGTTTATCCACCATACAAGGTATTAGCACAGTTTGGTCTCTGTCAAAGTCTTTATTTTTACCCAAAAGTGCATTGCATATCGAACAATCCTTTTGCATTTCATATTAAAGTTTCTTCAAATCCACCCCCTGCAATAATTTCTGTTGTTAAATGTGTATGTGAATTTCTTTTTTATTGTGTTCCCTATATTTTGTCCATTACTCATTGTTTGGCCCCTTACTTTGAAATAATATTATTAGTTGCTTATAACAAAATAATTTGAAATTCTTAATTTGTCATTATATTCATTTAAACAATGACAACTGCAACATTATTAATATAATGAAAACACTATAGGGATGACGCAGAAAGAACATGCATGGCCAGTCTGGCACATACTCAAATTGTTGGACAAAACATAAAATTTTGATGGAATGCAAGTGCGCATGCATGCAACGGTAATTTGATGAGTTTTTGGTAGAGTATACATGTATATATGCTGAGACTGAAGTGTATAGCTAGCTCGAACAGTATATTATATTGTGGATTGGTGTATAGAGCAGTACTGTGCATGAGTTGGTGGGTGTATGTAGACCATTATTGTGGGTTGGAGGGTGTAGCTATAGACCATGCAGTACCGCATGTGGCCGGTTGGTTTGGGCCAGCAGCTGAGCTGTGGGTTGATGGGTGTATAGACCAGTACTGTGCACTTGGAATTGGTGGGTGTGGACCAGTACTGTGGGTTGGTAGGTGTAGACTCGACTGATACTAATAATATATTGTTGGTTGGTGGGTGTAGACCAGTACTATGGGTTGCACCAGTACTGTGACAGAATTTGAATTTGAAATTGCCATAATTAGATAACCCCCTGTAGTGGACCATTTTTGTAAGTTAGAAAACTTAAGAGGCCCGTCACCACTTGGTCGTTAAAATCAAAGGAACTGAAAACACTTCAGCCACGTGTGTGTGGTGGCTCAACAAACTCCTATTAGTTCTGGTTATGAAGGACAGTTACTGTAATAGTAACAGAAGAAGGTATTCTTGTTACTATTACTGTCCTTCATAATAAGGATTAATAGAAGTTTGTTGAGCAGTACTGTGGGTTGGTGGGTATATACAGACCAGTACTGTGAGTTGGTGGGTATATGTAGACCAGTACTGTGGGTTGGTGCATGGGTGTAGGCCAGTACTGTGGGTTGGTGCATGGGTGTAGGCCAGTACTGTGGGCCGGTTGGTGGGTATATATAGACCAGTACTGTGGGTTGGTGGATATATATAGACCGGTACTGTGGGTTGGTGGGTGTAGGCCAGTACTGCATGTGGGTTGGTGGGTATATATAGACCAGTACTGTGGGTTGGTGGGTGTAGACCAGTACTGTGGGTTGGTGGGTGTAGACCAGTACTGTGGGTTGGTGGGTGTATAGTCTAACTAGCTAGCCCGTCTCCGCAAGCGCTGGGCGCTTGCGGAGACGGGCTAGCTAGTTAGACTAGTGGGTGTAGGCCAGTACTGTGGGTTGGTGGGTGTAGACCAGTACTGTGGATTGGTGGGTGTAGACCAGTACTGTGGGTTGGTGGGTATATATAGACCAGTACTGTGGGTTGGTGGGTGTAGACCAGTACTGTGGGTTGGTGGGTGTAGACCATTACTGTGGGTTGATAGATATAGACCAGTACTGTGGGTTGGTGGGTGTAGACTGTGAGGCTCTTCGCAGTTGCATAATATATACAACTGATATCTGCTATGGCAAGGATCCTGGTAAAGCTACATAGGTTTGGTATACCAGTGATTAAAGAAAATGAAGAATTGTCTGGAGTGTGGATCCATATACCTCTTTCTGCAAAAATCAAAGAAAGTGCCAAGACCACCAACTGATGTGGACATCAACATCGAAGTCTTATGTGTGTGCAAGATGCCAGAGAGTTATGATCAATCCATGTTACAATGTGATAGCTGAGAGCTTTCGTGACTGGTAACTACTTTTGTACGGCATTCTTATTATAATTTTAATTTCACTGTACCTTTCTGTTCACTTGCCATAGATCGTACATATTTGTAGCTTAATCATCCTTTCCAAGCCCCTGAGGATCACCACCTAATCCCAATAGACTGTCAAACAACAGAGCTTGCCTTTCTACTAGATCCAGTCTGGATGATCTGGTTCCTTTGTGGTAAGTCAGTGTATTAAGTGCAGTGCATACCCAGTGTTAGGAAGCTCTGTAGAGTAGGTGTGGTAAATTCTCTACAATTAGTGTCACAGTGACTATTACTGCAACAGTTATAACTAAACAGTATGCAAAATTTGTATACAGTACTGCCATTTTTTGAGGTCATGTGTACTGGCTGAAACACTGATCAGCAGACTACCCAGTGTCACATCTTCAAAGATGAAGTATCCTGCAAACTGTTTGGCAAGGAGATCATTATAACTGAATTCATGAATGAGTTGGTTAGTTCATCTCCGCCCATCAACCTTCATTAATTTGATTTTGCAATACTATCATGCTGCCCTATAAGAGCGCATGTATGCGTACCACAAAATTAAATTGGATAATATATAAGAAGGTAATCCACACGACCTGTACGCTATTACCATTATTGATGTCGAGAACAGAGTGTCTTGGGGTACGTTCGAATTCCTCTGTTAGATAGCAGCAGGTTGCTCCTTGTTTATTCAGATATTCTATGGTTACATAGTAAAATATCTATGGTTTGAACTTTCTTCACCTGTGAAATGTCAATATTTGGCAGATTATATTTTGGTAGTGGATGTGAAAACCGCCAAACTGCCCAAGTAAATTCCCCGCCAACCTTTCCGGCTATACGCGGTAAGTTTAATTGTGAGGAATACAAAAATACAGCAAAGTCATACAGTGTAATACTATAATATATTTAAGGTTAATTTAATAGACAGCTTCAACAATTGTGTATATATGACATTGTATTTGTAAAAGGGTACGTATACATGCAGACACTCAAGCATTCTTTTAATTTTATTCTTTACTGACAGTGTCTTGCACTGACACTAACAGTGTTCTGAGTTGAGTTGCACTGGAAATTGCCATAGCTCTGGCAGTCTCTACACTGACCTGCTGTTGCCATAGCGAGTACAAGTCCTTAGGAGTCCAAATAGATGATGTTGAGCATTGTTTACACACTGGTAAGTGTAAAAAATCGGGTCACTAAGTGTAATTCTGCAGTCTTGTAACCTCCAAAAGTAAAGCAGGTTGACAAATAAATAATTTATGGGTGCTTTTGTTGGGACTTCGATGTATTATTATGGCCCTCAAGCTTATGATTAGATGAAAATTAAATTTTAAAAAATAATTATTGGTGAAAATAAACCTTTTGCAGTGTCTGATACTATAGTCTCGCGTGGCCAGCCCCTTTTTCCTGTTCTCTGCACTTCCGTTTGAGGGAAAAAGGGTCTGGGATATAATGCCTGCTTTTTGGCGCAGAGTGCCCAGGATTCTGGGCGCTAATTATTAATTGACCCCTTTGCTCTCGCCGTGGAAAGGATATTGTTCAATCGACACCTCATGATCATTGGCAAACAAAATGGCAGGAGTGGAAGCTAGTCTTTTGCAACGCTAGAGTATTTTGGAGGTTTGCGTTTAGGTGGCAGTGCAATCACTAGGATTTAAAGAAATCGAGCTCCAGGAAACGAATTTGATCATATGGAAGTGCTACCAAAAGCTTAAGGCTTCGGGAAGTCCGTTATTTTTGACCTGCTTTCCTTTGCTCCACCTTAACAGAAACGCTGTGTGTATGTGTGGTGCTAATGTGTGTGTGTGTGTGTGTGTGTGTGTGTGTGTGTGTGTGTGTGTATGTGTGTGTGTGTGTGTGTGTGTGTGTGTGTGTGTGTGTGTGTGTGTGTGTGTGTGTGTGTGTGTGTGTGTGTGTGTGTGTGTGTGCAGATTAGGATTAGAAACTAGTAAGTGCATGAGCTTCCATGAACCTGTGAAGGCTATAGGATTGGATTTGTGGGAAATGGGCAAGTGTAGCCTAATAGATGGGTGTATGTGTGTCATTGGCTGCTGCAGACGCCCAGCATTAGATGAGGTTCAACCACAGGGACAGTCAAAGATAAGAGGAACATGTCCAACAAGATTTTACTCATGATCAGAGGACTCATCTTATATTCTCACTGTTGTGTGAATTGGTTAAGCCTTAGCATGATAGTGTTATAATAAAATATACTATGTATTATACAAACCTCACTTCTATCAGTCTGAGAACTTATTTTTTTTGTCACAGCAAAGGTCATTCCTTTGACACACAGTAAATTAGTATGCACAATATGTCCAATGCTAGCAAACTCATGCATATCCCTTTAGTTTCATTCAAATATGCTATGCAGTCATTATAGCTTTGGCATGACTCTTGCTGTTTGTATAGTGTGGTCAAGTTGTATTGAACCATGATATCTATATAATATAAGTGGTCAAAGATATCATAAAGATGTATGTACTCATGTGTCAGGTGAATTCAGTTTCAATCAAGTGAAGTTTTTGATTAATACCACTACTGTAGTGTGAGGCACCCCAAACACAAACATCTGTGCTTCTCTGGGTAGCATGGTAATAGGAGGCACACCAACCAAAGACACCTTTTGTGAGTTTCTTTAATCGGTCAACAGCCAAAGAAAAAGGGGCAGGGAAGACAAATCTTTGCATAATATTATAATACATATACTATAATTTTGTTCATAGTTTTCAGTTTTGTTAAGTATTACTAGTTGACCATATACCGCATAAAGTAATGTCTGGGAAAGGGATATTCTTCATGCTGGCTCTTTTTGGAATCATGATGCAAGCTAACGCATATCACAGCTAGTGAGATTGACAACTATATATAAAGATTCTTTAGTACAAACTGAATATGATTTTATGAGTATCCCCTCTTGTATGAGGGAATGTGCTTATAGGTCAGAATACAATAATATTATTATGAAGCAATACTAAATTTAAAGTGTGTGAAGTTTAGACAATAATGCTGTATGATTGCATAATTACATTTATTATGATCATTATTACTGTTCATACAGTGAGACCACACTTCTCCACACCTCATTTAAAGGGACACTGCCACCAAAATATAATTGGCCTTTAAATTAAAGTAATCATTATGAAACCCTTGCTGGTGAAGTCCCAGTTGTGAAATCATTGTTGTTCGTGAG
>CAUJGJ010000111.1:140000-142500 GCA_963170055.1 Halisarca cf. caerulea
AGTATAAGAAGCATTCCAATGACTCTACTGAGGTACTCAAGATGACGGTATGAAGTGTGTGTACTAATAATACATAATAAGGATACATAGGTGTATATGGGAGTATGTGGACAGATGAAGAAGAAGAAAAGGACAGCATGGATTACACGTAACAATTAAGAACATAGAGTTTACGACTATTTTCTGCTGCACCATATTACAAAAGAGCCAGTGATAGCAGATCTTGAGAGAGATACCAGGAGGTTGTACCAGACATTTTTCCTGTTTTTGTAGATGGTTTTGAGGCATGACATTGAAGGTAACTCAATCACTCCTCTGGAGCCAACTTTGATGGAATACAATTGTGCTTGGTAATTGTTGGTGGCCCACTGGTGTAGCAAGTCGTGATATCGGTTTGCTTTTCGCTGTGCGGCATCGGCAAAGTTTTATTCAAACGGGATTGTCAGTTCGCTTACAATAACAGACCGCGTCTTGCAATTGTCATTCCAGAGTACGATATCAGGCTTCTCAATAGTGGAAGCGATGTGAGAGGGGAAGGCATAATTGCATGGTATCTGGGAGATCATCAAGTATGGTGAAGGTAGTGACGTGGCTGGTAGGGAATGGATGAATCAGCAATAGAACGAAGTCATGTCTTGGGTTGAAACGGAGTTGGCGCAAGGCTTTCTCGCATTTGTTCAGGATGTGCTTGAGTGTTTGCATGGGATGGAAACCCACAGAGGTTTCATCGGGCCAAAACCTGACCTCTGTACCAGAGGGCCAGGTTGGAGTTAGTGGGTAGGGTGTCAATGGAAGCATTGTATACAAACTTCATCTCCCTATTAGGGACTGAATATACTTCATCTACCCAGTAGGAGTTGTCGACATCATCACGAAAAATCTTTCCTTGCACTGGTAAGCCAAGAAGATGGGATTTACGAGAGGTGTTGTGAACTTCAGCAATTGTTTTCTTGACATGGGAATTTAGCTGGGACTTAGTGCACGAAGGATGTTGACATTGAACTTCTTGTACAACTCTGGATGGCGAGAAACCCTTCTTGGAGGTACGTGGACTTTGATTCCCTCACTTTAAGGAAACAGATATACAGTCATCTTTTGAGGTGCTGAACAGAATGTGCCGGGAAGCCTGCTGTTGTTTGTAAAAAGTAGACATGGCAGGCAATCCTAGCCCTCCATCTTTCTTCGGAAGGTAAAGCAACTTGGAGTTCCCGCCTTTGGGAACAACCAGCCATTTTTCGAGGAACTTGGTGGTCTTGGCTTCAAGCTCCCTCTTGATCCAGCTATCGGGCAGTTCAAGAACTCGGAAACCCCAAGCGAGACGGGGACAGATCCTCTTCTTGTACAAATTTAGCTTTTGCTTTATGGTTACAGGGGAGATATAAACTTGTTCTAGGAGGTTTGTCAGTCGTTTGGCTATGAAATCTCGGTGGCTGGTGCATGGTAGACATAAGCTTGGTGACTGGCATACCGAGAAAGGGGATTGTTTCATCACTGAAGAAAGGAATTTTTCAGCTCCGAGGGTGAGTTTTGAGTTGAGAAAACTATCGCATGCAGACATCCTGCTCTGTAAAGCAAGGGAGCAGCACTTAGGGACCTTGGGCTCCAATTTGGCCCACTCTAGCCAAATTTCAGTGTCAGTAAGTATCTCCTGGCATTTCTTATCACTACTAGCTGAAAAACACGAATCATTCACATACTGCAGGGTGGAGAGCTGTCTGTTGGGTGATGAAAAGCGGTAGTCAGTATTGGGACAGGCATGGATAATGTGGTCAAGCAGCAAGTTGACGACAGTGTTAAAAATAGTGACAGAAAAAGGGTCTCCCTGGAACACACCCACCTGAAGATTGATTGGGTTGGTAGTCAACTGTTGGCATGTGATGGTGGCTTGTTGGTTGTGGTAAAAGTTTGAAACGAGTGTAACCAGCTCTGGTGGTGCATGGTATAGTGGGATAGTGCAAATTCAATGAGTTTGCGATGGACACTACCGTATGCATTTGCCAAGACAAGCCATGCAACAGTCAATGCTCTTTGGTGTTTGTTAGTGTCTCAGATGATTGATGCAAGTTTCATTTGGTGTTCCTCGCAACCTGCAATGCGACTTTGAAAGGCCTTCTGAATGTTGGTGTCGAGGTATGAGTTTGTGAACAAGTGACCCTCCCAACGGCGTTTCATGATGGATGTGAAAACTTTACCAATACAAGATGTTATAGTGCAATAGGTCGAAAGTTTTTGGGATCGGATGGACAGGATTGCGCCTTGGGTTTAGGGATGAGCTTGATCACTGCTGCCTTCCACTGAGCAGGTACTTAGCTTTTCATAATACGTGCATTGTATTGTAAAGGTGTATTAGAGCTGGGTGAAGTGAAGGACATCGTTTCAGGATGGTGTATGGGATTCCATCAAGAGGGTTTGGGTAAGATCCACAATGGCACTTCTTCAGAGTAAGAGCTAACTCTTCGTAGGTAACCGATCCATGGTAACACATTATACTTAGTGCAGG
>CAUJGJ010000111.1:172500-192500 GCA_963170055.1 Halisarca cf. caerulea
CTTGATGTGAATGTTCTTGATGGGTTTGAGTGTTCATTATGTGGAGAATGTCCTTCTGTTGTGATAATGGATGCCACAGTCATGGCCTCCCGAACTGGATTTCCTTGAGAAATCACTGTTCCCAGCTGATACCAAAGATGATCATCTTCCTCTTCGCAGTGGCTGGTATGACCTGTTGGATCACTGTTGTGCATTGAGTTGACAATGTATATATAATCCATTTCATGCATTCTTTTAAATTTGATATATAGTGATATTGTCACTTCATGATTCATTAATTTGTTTGGTCATTGTTACATATGCATTCTTTGTCATAAAAATGGCTGACAATTAGCGAATCACAAGAACATACACAGAAGACTAGAACTATAGCTTTATAAGCCTTTTCTTGATATAATGGACATTCATGCGGCAGCATGCATATACAGTTTTTAAGTGTTCTGCGCTTTTTTTCTTGGGTTGGGCCTATGGGTGGTGTCTAGACACCCCAGGCACCACCATGGATCCGCTTCTGGTAATAGCTTACCTTATTCTTCATGGGACCAGTAGAGCATCAGAATTTTTGAGGCATGGCAAGTCTTATTATTGAGCTGTCTACACAGATGTCTCAATTTCGTTTGAAGCATACCGATTACCTATATCATATGGAGAGGCCCACATGCAGAACTAGTCTAGACATTGTCAGGTCATTGAGGAATATAACTCACTGAATATAGAAGTCAACAGTCCCATTGCTTACCCCTCTCCTTGACATCAGAGTTTTTTGTCACTACCTAACAATCCCTGCATGTGTCTTCCTAGGATCATTAGTGAGTGCTCCAGCAATAGACAGGTGTGTAAGAGCACTATAAAATATTATGCAAAAGAGAATGGGGTTCAGCTTGAAATATATAAGGTCTAGGAGTATAATATAGCTGACATAAATGCAATCACTTAATACATACAGACTTAGTCTACCATACCTGGTCTCCTAGTTCATTCCTACTACAGACATATCTCCTCCCAGGCCTTATACCCCCAATACATATACTGGACCAGGTATTGAGAGAGACATTCAGGACACTCAACAGGGGCATTGAAATGGTCCACTGACACTTTCATGACCGCAAGGCACACAGTAATATTGCACCTGCAAACAAACATTTTGCAAGAGGTATGACAATGCCATTCACAGGGTTCTATCCAGTGGTGAGAGGGGAGTTTCTACGCCAAACTCCCGAGCTTCCAACCCGAAAATCCCAACTGCAGTACAAATTACAATAAAGAAGGCCCTACTTGAGTGTCAAAATCAACCTTGAATGATCCAAATTATCCTTAAATGCAACCTAATATAACCTAGAAACTCAAATTTTCCCTAGAGGGCATGCTCCCAGAGCCCTCTTGTTAAATTTGTATACCCCTACACTCCATAATGCATATGTAATCACACACACATGCACATGCACACACACACACACACACACACACACACACACACACACACACACACACACACACACACACACACACACACACACACACACACACACACACACACACACACACACACACACACACACACACACACACACACACACACACATACACACACACACACACACACACACACACAATGTATGCTCATGTATACACTCAGGCACATATTTTAGCAGTACTGTGGGTTGGTGGGTGCCGACAAGTATGTGGGTTAATTGTTGGGTGTGGACATGCAGTACTGTGGATTGGTGGGTGTATAGACCAGTATACTGTACGTGGGTTGTTGGGTGTACGTAGACCAGTACTGTGGGTTGGTGAATGTAGATTAGTACTGTGGGTTGGTGGGTGTAGACCAGTACTGTGGGTTGGTGCGAGACCTTCTTTTTCTAGTTGCGAATACTTCTGCTCTGCTTTGCTGAGGGTGCGAGATGCAAATCCAATGGGACGTTCAGCTCCGTCACAGTAGCGGTGGGAGAGGACTGCTCCAATGCCGTAGGGCGAAGCATCACAGGACAGCACTAACTCCTGAGTGGAATCAAAATGAACTAGCACTTGAGATGAAAGTAGAAGCTGTTTGGATTCCTTGAAAACTGTTGCTTCCTTTGCTGTCCACTTCCAAGGTGTAGATGATCTCAAAAGGGCGTAGAGTGGTGCTAGTTTGGTTGCTAGCTGTGGAATTAATTTTCCGTAGTACGCAAGGAGGCCCAAATATGATTTCAGTTCACTCACGTTTTGGGGTGGAGGTGCTTGCTGTACTGCCTCAATCTTGTCCGTTATTGGGTGCAGACCTTCAGCATCAATGATGTGGCCTAAATACTGTACAGACTTGGCCATGAAGCAGCATTTCTCTTTCTTCAGGCGAAGACCAGCATCCTGCAGCCGCTTAAGGACATCCCGCAAATGAGCTAGATGGTCCTCCTGTGTCTGACCAGTGATCAGTATATCGTCAAGGTAAACGACCACATGAGGGATACCTTGAAGGAGACACTCCATGGTGCGTTGAAAAATTCCAGGAGCTGAGGAAATGCTGTAGGGCAAGCGATTGTACTGGTAGAGCCCTTTTGGTGTGTTTACTACCACATACGTTTTGGCTTCCTCTTCTAAGCGGACTTGTTGATAAGCCTGGCTGAGGTCCAACTTTGTGAACAGCTGTCCTCCTGACAGCTTGGCAAAAAGATCTTCAATCTTGGGAATTGGATAGCGGTCCAGCTTTGAAACCTTGTTGACAGTTAGCTTGAAATCACCGCAGATACGAACAGCCTTGCTGCTCTTCAATACCGGAACGATGGGTGCAGCCCAATCCGAAAAATCAATTGGAGAAATAACGCCTTCTTTTTCCATGCGATTGAGTTCCTCTTCTACAAGAGGCTTAAGGGCATACGGAATGGGTCTGGCTTTGCAAAACACGGGTTTGGCATCCTGTTCCACGTGGATCGATGCTTTGAATCCTTTCAACGTTCCCAGTCCATCCTGGAAGACATCAGGGAAAACCTGGCAGACTGACTCTGCATCTGTCAAGGCCATATTGTGATGAATTGTTTTCCAGTTGAGCTGTAAGTGCTCCAGCCAATCGCGTCCGAGAAGATTAGGGCCTGTGCCTTCCACCACTATCAGTGGAAGGTTCATTTCCTGAGAGTTGTGGCAAACATGTACAGTGAACGTTCCCAGGTTTTTCAATGCTTGTTGATCATATGTGCGTAGCAAAATAGACGAAGATTTGAGGGGTTTGTTGCTGAATTTCTCCCGATACGTTGCAGATGAGATGATGGACACTGATGCACCTGTGTCAATCTCCATCATAACGGGTTGGTCATCTAGTTGAACGTGTACCCGGTATGGGTTCTTTGGGGATTTATCATCTTGGCTACTGAATATGCCAAAAATAAGGTATTCACCCTCAATCTCAGTAGGAGGTGTATTAGACTCCACTACATTTACTTTCCGGTAGTGTTTGGTTTGTTTACCTTTGGATCTACAAACGGCTTCCAAATGTCCAACTTTTCCACAGGCATGACATTTGGCTGTTTTAAACCGGCAAGACTGTGCACTATGCCCTGGCTTTCCACAACGATAGCAGGTTGGTGCTCGCCTTTGTGGCTTTGTGGTTTGGACTTTGTGGACGTTCTCCTCTTTGTGAGCAGCAGTAGTGGTAGAGGGTTGCAGTGTTTGCGAATTTTTCACAGCTGCCTCTATTCCAAGGGCTAACTCCACAGCCTTCTTTAGGGTCAGATTAGGCTCAGCAAGTAGACGTTTCTGCATGTGGACATCAGCAATACCACATACCAAGCGGTCACGAAGCATATCTTCCAGGGACTCCCTGAAGTTACAGAACTTTGCCAAGGCTCGCAGCTCAGCAATAAACATAGCAATTGACTCCCCTGGTTGACACACTCTCGAATTGAACTTGAAACGTTGAACAATTTCTGATGGGGTTGGGTTGTGGTGGCTGCTTAGGGTTTCCACCAGTTTACTGTACTCTATTTCTCCTGGCTTTTTGGGGGTTACCAAGTTGCACAGAAGCTTGTATGCTGCTGGCCCCATCATAGACAGTAAAATTGAACGCTTTTTTAGCTGAATCTTCTATTCCATTGGCTGTAAAGAAATGTCCAAGTCTTTCTTCATACTGTGTCCATTCCTCCTTTCCTTCAACGAATTCGCCAACTGATCCGAAAAGAACTGAAGCCATCACAAAAAGAATAACACGTTGATCCTCGTCACCAAAAATGCTATAACCTTAGGGTAGCTGTAACACAAAATCACTAGGATTGCTTATTCTATCAATGGTCACTGAAAGGTTCTTTTTCAATTCAATACTACAAGACACGTGTACAGTCAGGAGATCAGTCACAAGATCTGGTCTCAGGTTACAATCATGCAATAATATAAAAGTAACACAACATATCCAAATACACAGACATGAATACTCCAGTACAACTAGTTAACATGATAAACAAGTTACTACAGTTGGTGGGTGAGACCAATACTGTGGGTTGGTGGGTGTAGACCAGTACTGTGGGTTGGTGGGTGTAGACCAATACTGTGGGTTGGTGGGTGTAGACCAGTACTGTGAGTTGGTGGGTATAGACCAATACTGTGGGTTGGTGGGTGTAGACCAGTACTGTGGGTTGGTGGGTGCAGACAAGTATGTGGGTTAATTGTTGGGTGTGGACATGTAGTACTGTGGATTGGTGGGTGTATAGACCAGTATACTGTACGTGGGTTGTTGGGTGTACGTAGACCAGTACTGTGGGTTGGTGAATGTAGATTAGTATACTGTGGGTTGTTGGGTGTAGACCAGTACTGTGGGTTGGTGGGTGTAGACCAATACTGTGGGTTGGTGGGTGTAGACCAGTACTGTGGGTTGGTGGGTGTAGACCAGTACTGTGGGTTGATGGGTGTAGACCAGTACTGTGGGTTGGTGGGTGTAGACCAATACTGTGGGTTGGTGGGTGTAGACCAGTACTGTGGGTTGGTGGGTGTAGACCAGTACTGTGGGTTGGTGGGTGTTGACCAGTACTGTGGGTTGGTGGGTGTAGACCAGTACAGTGGATTGGTGGGTGTAGACCAATACTGTGGGTTGGTGGGTGTAGACCAGTACTGTGAGTTGGTGGGTGTAGACCAATACTGTGGGTTGGTGGGTGTAGACCAGCACTGTGACCTTGTGCATGCTTGGGTATATAACAGCCATATAGTGCATGCATGTTGGTGGATTTGAATATAATAGTACTGAGTAGCATGGGGCTAGCATAAAATGGCAGATCAGTGCAACATGCGTTTCCATCCCTTCCAAAAGACAATTCCATTCTCAATAGGAATAATTCTCTGCATGTGCTTTCAAGAAATTATGTGGAATTTGAACAAACAATTGAATAGAATATTAGGCGGTATTATAGGTGAATATTTGGCTCATGCCTCATGCATAAATAGGTGTGCATATGTAATGTGTGTATGCATTATCCAGGTTAGCATAATATATATATATATATATATATATATATATATATATATATATATATATATATATATATATATATATATATATATATATATATGTATATATATATATATATATTTATATATATATAAATATATATATATAATGTTATTGATATTGATAGCATGCATGCAGTACCTATATTTTGTAGAGACATGCTGCTCTCAGTCTGGCTGCAATGGAATATGCTATGTATATCTGCAGGACCGATTATTATGTGCTCCTGATATCTGGCAGTCTTAGCAGCTGTTGTTGCAGCCGCAGTCAAACGTCTGTAGGCAGTTACATAAACAATGTTTATTAATTATTATTGCATAAGTAAGTGCAAAGCGGCAAGGTGACTGTCAGTAAGTGTTGCAGTCAAGCCAGCTTGTAACCTACAAACTTGTAAAGAAGCTCATTGACAAGATATAATAATACAGGAAAAGTTTACAATGAAATAATGTATTACTGATACACAGTGCAGTATTAAAGGCTTATAATTATTGCAAAGGTATCCATTCCAGACATATAATCTGTTGTCTTTTCATGCATTTTCTGGAGCAATCCAGTCAACAAGATTAAACAAAATCTTTACTGGAGGGTTGCTTGAGCATAATTCCAGTATTCTGTGGCAGATTTGCATTCGATGTGATGCTTTGGGTGCTCTTGCCTCAGACACTACCATAGATGATATCCTCACTTCTACAGATGGAGGATAATAGCTGCTTCTGACAGTTAATTCAAGACCTTTAGGACTGTTGAATTCTTCATTGTTAGTGAAGTTCACACATGATTTATCAAACTGTGAAAAGAACCCATTGGCAGTATCAGATCAAATTGAGAGAAATACAGAGTAATTTTAAATAAAGGTAGACTGGTAACATGCAGAGGTGTGCAATCTAGATTATACACTCACTTTGGACGGACCATCAAACTCGCAACGCCAATTATACCCCACATTCTCACCAATCTTGAAGGAAAAGGAGTCTGAACTGTCCTGATCAAAGTTGAACTCGATGATCTTCCTCCTAAGCTCTGTATGCTCATCAGATGTCACACAGTATTTTGATATGATCTGCAGGAACATTCCAACGTACACTTACAAATTAACGGTACTAGTGCAGGTAAACAAGCAGTACTATAATACATGGACTCACAAGCATGTCAAGCTGAAGAGTTAGTTGTACACAAATTTAATTACTACTCTATGAAATCAACAGACCACTAACTTCTCTCCAGATCATTGAAGAGTATGTGACAAAAACAGTCAATTCTTCTGTACCCCTTGCGCCAAGGACATATCTGTACTTTTCTACCACATGACAAGAGTATCTGGCCATGGGTCCTTCCTTGCAGGCTTGTGTGAATAAATCTTCAGATTTGTCAGAGTCCACGATATACTTCATATCTAGAGAACAGTCTGAATGTACACATGCATGCCCAAGAATATGGGTAGACACTATGCATGCAATGATGCACACTCTATATAATGTGTTCTTACATGCGTATATACATACACATGCTCACACACACATATCAATATATTATGACATTGTATTATTAATCACACACACATGCACACACGCACACACACACAAACACACACACACACACACACACACACACACACACACAAGCACAGGTGCACTAGTACTGATGCACACACACACATACGCACACACATACACACACACATGCATGACATTTTAAGTGCAGGAATACCTCTAGTATTAATAATAGCACTTTTAATTGCATACCGTTCGAGGGTCCATCCACTCAACAACTTTGACAGGAATGCAAACATGAGGGCTTGAGCCAACGATCTCCAGATTGGTAAGAGAGTCCACATTGTTTTCACTTGTGGTGTGAACGTGACAAGACACTGCAAGGTCTATGACTGGTGGATAGCTGGAGTTTCTTACACATTGCTCAAGGAACATTGGTCCATCTTCTTCTGGCTCAATATCCTTTTTAAAATTAAAGGAAACTTTAGGAATCTGTAAGAGTTTACAACAGAAAGTGGATGATATACTAGGAATTATACACAAAGTAGTGATTATACTACGTCATCAGTGCTTCTCACTACACCATGGCAAGTTGTTTTCAATGAGTCTCATTGACTTTTTTTCTGACAATGTCTCTAGCTACTATATGGAAAACATTATACAATTCAAGCCTGTCCGAGAGGGACCACTTGTACAAAGACCACATGTCTACAGTGAGAACTGTAGTACATGCAGGCTGCTACATGGGCCAATCAGTAATTAAGGATCATGCACCTGACTACAAAGACCACCATCACTTGGTCCCTTCAGTGGTCATTATGACCAAATTTTACTCTATTTGATAATAATATTAATATTATTATTATTAAAAAAACATAACAAATCTGAGATAAAGCCTTCTCAAGATAGTCATGTGCAGCTGCATGTATGTGCCGTATGGTGAATAATTATAATAAAATATTACGCCCTATATAGAACAGTTTCTGAGTACATGTATACTCACTCTGGGACTTATTGCTAGATTATTGTTATTATAAAATATGGTAAGTTAAGTTGACTCACCTCACTACAGCCATTGAACACACTATTCCAGTGTGCTCCAGATTGCTTGGGCATGTTTGCTTGGACAACTGATCCCTCAACGTCAAAGTCTCGGATAACAGATTTTAGCTGCCATTCCTTGCCACTAGGCTTGCAGTATTTTGTTACTATCTAATATAAATTGGTAAGTTAGAGAATATCTAATATAGTACCACAATTACATGAATGACATGCATGTGTATGTTGTGATAGTTTGCATTATGGGGATATCAAATTATAGTTCTATTTCAGAATCTTGATATAATACACAATGTCATGAACTACTGATTTTATCACTCAGTCTGTGATGTCTATTCCTATTCTAGCATGTAGGGCATCATGTCTTCCAGAAAAATTATGTCAGCAATTGTTTTCCTTCATTGTACTTTATTGCAAATCAACTATGACTCGTTACCTCTTGTATAACAAATAACCAGCCATCATACTAGAGAAAATTATAATGATATCTATTGGTCCTACCTACTGTATTGTGTTTCCAATTGCAATCTGAGAAAATTTTAACTTTTTTAAAGAAATAATTATCAAATACCAACTCATGCTACACAACTATACATTCATTCGCGATGTCCCACATAGACCATTCCATAATAGATTAAGTCAAAGTCATGCACACAACCACAATACAAAACAGTGAAGGCCCACAATATATGTAAGCCCCACCAATAGTCTATGGGTATAGTCACAGTTGCTACATTAGAAGGTGTTCATTACAACTGAGCTCACTTCACTCCAGTACTTGCTACTGTAAGTGAGGACCAGGTGTAGCTGTTGTGTGGTGTCTATACTGTTCTCATTCTTTATTTCTCCTTTGGTAGCGTGTCTTCGAAGCTTTTCAAAAACATAGCACATGTATCTGTACTTTATGCCATCCTTGTAGGCTAAAGCAAAGATTTCATCGTCACATTTTGTCTTTTCAGCATCTTGGGGGCTTATCTACGTACAGAAAGAGGTGTTATCATGTGGCCGCATGCATGTAATACTATGATGCATAAATCAATGTACTGCTATTCAGGTGCATTGATTAAGAATCACTTTTATTATGCGTCAAGTACATACCATACTGTCAAGATCAAGTGTCTAAAAGCTACCATCAACAATCATGCATGTACATGCAAATGCAGATATATACCTTGGAGGTCAGCACTTTCTCATCCAATGCAGCCTTCAATCTATCTATTTCTACCTGTAGAACAGCCTCACGTTTGTCTCTTTCTGCAGTCAAAATTGCAATGTCATCACTTTTGGTTGCCATTTCCTCCCAAATTCTTCCAGATGGGAGAGATTTGAGCCTGCCAGCTAATTCATCTTTCCATTCTGCTGCCATGACATGAAGCTTTTCCTATACATATATATAAGAGTATGCATGATTGCACAAGTGCAGAACTTGCTTACTATTTAAACCATGCACCATGCACTTAGTCTATTAACCAAAAGGATAATGTTTGCATCGGAATCCCTATGACCATAATTTTCTTTAACATGTGTTATAATTATATCATTATATTGAAAGTTCAATAATGTTGAGGGAATTCTGCAGTTCCTCCACGTATATTGTGGCAATGCCGGTCAACATTATTATTGTACATTTTATGGTGTGTAACATTAATTTTGTCCAATCTATATGATATACTAAGTCTTTATAATAATGTGAAGATAAGTCTTATGAAAATTAATACAGAATGCGTATGATATAATAATTATAAACTATAGTATGAGTATATACAGAAAAGGATTAGGAATAGTTATATTAGTTTCAATTTGAAAGCAATGATTGTCAATTACAGTTTACATAAACATTGTGTTCAATGAATTTTACAAGACTAGTGTGGGGGCCTCGAATTACTAGTTTCACAAAGAAATCCTTCCAATAGTTGCAGTTTCACTATGTAGTATGTGGAACACTTTGGAGTCCACTTGGAGAGTTCACTACTTATGATTTATTATGCTGTTTCAATTGGCTGTGGTAACCTATAATACTAATGGTAACAAAATTATAAAACAATGCAATTCACTTTAATTAATTGTATGCTAGTGCTGGATCCTTATACCATGTCTGCATATTAATTAAATAATATTATGCATAAAATAATACTTTTAATTTTATTGTTATGAGCTTCAGATTTCATAGTTTATGACAAAACTATACACAAAACACTGTAAGTTTTAGTACTGTGCATGTCAATTCACATAATATATATACCTGTCCAGTTACTTTCATGTAGTTGAGATTGATTTTACCTTTTACAATGTTATTATGATATAATGGATCCCCACGTGCATGGGCATATTAAAGGTCACTGTGGCAAAAAAGTACTTTGTGCTTAATCGAGCTATAACCCACTTCAAGTTGGAATCTTTCCTGGGCGAGTTGAGCAGTTTGTGTTTTAAACATATCTCGCTCCTTCCCAATCTCCAGGTTCTCTTCTTCTTTCAGTTTTAGTTTCATCCTGGCAGCTATCAACTGGTGTTTAACCTGCTCAAGGCGAATTTCGGCATCCTCCAGCTTCTTTAACATGTCCTTGTGTGGAAAATTATACAGTCTCATTATGAAAGTTTGTTAATCCTATATATATGTATAATGTACATATTATTAATATTAATGATTTGAAAATATATATATAATGACATTTAATTCTGACCAATCATAATCAAAGCAAACATGTGAAAAACTCACAGAATTTGGTGTGTCCAGTGGCACAAATATATACTGTTTAATAACACAAAACACTACACACACATTATACACATGCACGCACATGTACACACATACACACACATGCAAACACACATACACGCACACATGCACACAGTTGCTAAGACTGCCAGATATCAGGAGCACATAATAATCGGTCCTGCAGATATACATAGCATATTCCATTGCAGCCAGACTGAGAGCAGCATGTCTCTACAAAATATAGGTACTGCATGCATGCTATCAATATCAATAACATTATATATATTATATATATATATATATATATATATATATAATGTTAACCTGGATAATGCATACACACACTACATATGCACACCTATTTATGCATGAGGCATGAGCCAAATATTCACCTATAATACCGCCTAATATTCTATTCAATTGTTTGTTCAAATTCCACATAATTTCTTGAAAGCACATGCAGAGAATTATTCCTATTGAGAATGGAATTGTCTTTTGGAAGGGATGGAAACGCATGTTGCACTGATCTGCCATTTTATGCTAGCCCCATGCTACTCAGTACTATTATATTCAAATCCACCAACATGCATGCACTATATGGCTGTTATATACCCAAGCATGCACAAGGTCACAGTGCTGATCTACACCCACCAACTCACAGTACTGGTCTACACCCACCAACCTACAGTACTGGTCTACACCCACCAACTCACAGTACTGTCTACATCCACCAAACCACAATAATGGTCTACACCCACCAACTCACAGTACTGTCTACACCCACCAAACCACAGTACTGGTCTACACCCAACAACCCACAGTACTGGTCAACACCCACCAACCCACAGTACTGGTCTACACCCACCAACCTACAGTACTGGTCAACACCCACCAACCCACAGTACTGGTCTACACCCACCAACCCACAGTACTGGTCTACACCCATCAACCCACAGTACTAATCTACATTCACCAACCCACAGTACTGGTCTACGTACACCCAACAACCCACGTACAGTATACTGGTCTATACACCCACCAATCCACAGTACTGCATGTCCACACCCAACAATTAACCCACATACTTGTCTGCACCCACCAACCCACAGTATACTGTTCTATATCCACCAACCCACTGTACTGCTAAAATATGTGCCTGAGTGTATACATGAGCATACATTGTGTGTGTGTGTGTGTGTGTGTGTGTGTGTGTGTGTGTGTGTGTGTGTGTGTGTGTGTGTGTGTGTGTGTGTGTGTGTGTGTGTGTGTGTGTGTGTGTGCATGTGCATGTGCATGTGTGTGTGATTACATATGCATTATGGAGTGTAGGGGTATACAAATTTAACAAGAGGGCTCTGGGAGCATGCCCTCTAGGGAAAATATGAGTTTCTAGGTTATATTAGGTTGCATTTAAGGCTAATTTGGATCATTGAAGGTTGATTTTGACACTCAAGTAGGGCCTTCTTTATTGTAATTTGTACTGCAGTTGGGATTTTCGGGTTGGAAACTGGGGAGTTTGGCATAGAAACTCCCCCCTCACCACTGGATAGAACCCTGTGAACCGCATTGTCATACCTCTTGCAAAATGTTTGTTTGCCGGTGCAATATTACTGTGTGCCTTGCAGTCATGGAAGTGCCAGTGGACCATTTCAATGCTATACTGTTGAGTGTCCTGAATGTCTCTCTCAATACCTGGTCCAGTATATGTATTGGGGGTATAAGGCCTGGGAGGAGATATGTCTGTTGTAGGAATGAACTAGGAGACCAGGTATGGTAGACTAAGTCTGTATGTATTAAGTGATTGCATTTATGTCAGCTATATTATACTCCTAGACCTTATATATTTCAAGCTGAACCCCATTCTCTTTTGCATAATATTTTATAGTGCTCTTACACACCTGTCTATTGCTGGAGCACTTTACATGCATTCATGATCATACACAGATGTTGGTGACTATGTTGAAGCATCATTACAAGTATGTCATCCACCCAAATGCTAGAATGCAATATACAAGTACATATATATATATGAGAAAACATAAGTTGAAACAACCTCAATTTGGCATAGATTGACCCCAGGGCCTACCTATGGCCAGAGAGATGTATAGTTCCCTATAATAATCATATACTATATACAAACTTAGTTGGGAAGCATGGACATGGTTAGAGTACTCTTACACTCACAACTATATGAAAAGTATTCAAGACTTTCATTGCATCTATAAAATTCACAGGATGTTATACAAGAATAGTATTAATTAATAACTAGGCAATCATTGCCTATAAGTTTCTTTTGTATACTTACCAGTAATTCAACCCTACATCCATCGACATCAGCAGTGAAGTGTCCAAACACAATGACGTGGGTCACATTGAACCTCGATTTCAGCTCGGCCAGGTGAAACAGGATTTTTGGAGCCAAAAATGCAGCATCGTGTAAAGTAATGCTGAAATAAACAATCATGCAACCTTCTTGGAATCCTTGAAAAATCAAATCTTGCAGACTGAGATAATGGTAGAAGTATTCTCTCAGATGAATAACTAGAGCTATCAATACCTGCTCCTTGGATACAGCAATTGCCATGTGTGTGTGGTTGCCTCCTATTGGAAGGGACACTTTCCTTAATGCACATGATGTCATCTTTTCCGTCAAATGACTGGACAGAACTGACTCGTACTCTTTGAATTTTGCCTGAAGATCTGCATTTTCCATTTCCATGAAGGCATCATGAAGTAGAAAAAGGCTCATACGGAGTGAACCTAGTTGCAACAAATTTATACAGCCCAGGACCCGTTTCTGGAACATCAGATATATCTGTTGGTCTGATACCAAATTCCATTCTCTGATACACATTGCAGAACTGCGTGTGGATGTGCTGTAGGCTTTCAGGCTTTGCAGAGGAGAGATGCCTTCGAAGGTCAGCCATAACATTGTCGTACTTCCCTTCCAACTCTGGATTACTTGGAAGACAGATATCATTCCCATTTCTGTAGCTTTCTACTACCTCCTTGATCTTCTTGGATGTTTCATCCAAAGTTATAGCTGATGATTCCTTTACTGTGTAGTTGTACAGAATGGAATAAAATATTATTATTATACTTACTTTACTGAAAATTAGGGAAATTTTATCTCAGAATGTATTACGTATACTTACTTATACTGTCACAGTACGCAATGCACCCTGCATGCAAAGCAGTTACACTATAGTGGGATGTATACAAAACCGATGCATTATGTGCATATTCAGGGTTCTATGTATATAGGATCAACTTGGGGGAGCTTCATTATTACAGTGCATGTCTATATACCGCGTTTTATACAATGCAGTGCAGTGATGTAAGGAGGTGCAGACACGTATGTGGTATCATGATAGATTCTCTATATATACTGGTTACATATATATAGTATAGAACATTTGAGTTTGTAAATTATATATATAGGGTGGTATTTCAGGCCATTTTGGACCATTCAAGGTTGATTTTGATACTCAACTAGGGCCTTCTCTATAGCAATTCGCACTACAGTTGGAATGTTTTGGGATGGAGAAAGTTTAATTGGGGTCAAAGCTCCCCCCCCCCCCCCGAACTATATAGAACCCTGATATTCCTACACTTTTGCAACACAAAATGTACTGAGTATACACTTGTGCATAACCTCATACAACATACGTATCTTATTATTAATTTTAATGAAAGCGATATGCCATGTAATGCCATATATGGTCAAAGTAGAAGGTAAACTACCTTGATGTGAAGATTTGCAACTTTGGAGAGCAGATTTGTATTTTTTGCTGATTTTTTTCCTCAGTTCATCAGCAGCAGCTCTCAAATCATCCTCTTCCATGGCTTCCAGAAGTCTACAGTATGTCACAGGAGATGTTGTCTCTTCCTCCTCTAAAACAACGTTTCCCCGGTGCCAGTATATGAGACCTTCGAAGCATGCATCAATCACGTTCTGATTGCACTGAACAAGAAATGTACTGGTTTGGTCATAAGGCACACCCAGGTAAGTCAGCAGCCTCTTCCAGTTACCTCCTGCTATTTTGGCAACATCTGCTAGATTTCGTTCTGTAGGCTTCCTTTCAAGGATTTCTATGCAGAGATTAGAAGAGAGAGTGTTTGTTAATAAGAATATTGTAGGAACATCAATAAAATGGAAGAAATTAAGTTTCAATATTTATATTTCATGTGAATTCAGCATTCTCAAAAGTAACACCATGCATGAATATCACGGTTAATAACAGATTTTTTAGTGAAAATATCTACCCAGGAGCTAGGGGAGACATAATTTACAAAACACCTCCAGCTTCCCCTTGGTGGTAATTTCCCTCAGGATCTCCATAATAACAGCCTGCTCGTTTGAAAATGCTGAAACAACCAAAAAATAAATTTCTATATATATTTTATTTTCAAATTCAACTTTGATTACTTCATAATATGCAGACTCTCATACACTTATAAAAAGGTATGGGAAATCACACATACAGTACAGTATTATATAGCTTACATTAGCTGATATCCTGTACTGTGCATTATACAGGACGTGCATTAAATTAGCACATGTCAAAAAAGAATTATTTATTGTTAACAGAATTCCTCTATACAGTTCAAGTCATGCACTTTCAAATTAGTTATGATCAACATTGAAATGGGGTTCAATGGATTAATCCTACATATATAATATGTCTAAAAGTTTTACTGCATCCCATGCAAGTGCTGTCTTCCAGTATTTACATACATAGGACAAATTGGGAGAACCTACAATTAAGCAATGCATGAATTTAAGGAGATCCATTTAACATGCATTTATATAGGGAGCAGGACATGTATATACACAGCTGTGTACATTGCATACCATATGCGCCTTAATGAGTGCGAGGTGAAAGTGTCACAAATGGTTTATTTTTGCATTTTTGTATTCATAGACAGCCATGTTTTGCCATTGCACAAGAGCCAATCTGAAATTTCACCAATATAAACTGGCTGGCTTCCAATCTGAGAAAACCACAAAACTAAAACAAAAACCATGTGAAAATTAAAACTATAATAGGGTATTTTCATTACATAGATACAGGTCATGCCATCATTTGGTACAACACATGGGCACACCGGGTTAATTCAAAAACCTCATTTATATCCAACACTCTTCTGGGAAAGCCCATCATTAAGTTAGTACATAACCTGATATATTCAACACCTGGTTTATCCAACACCTGCTGATTTATCCAGCACATTTTATGATGAACAGATGTGGTCAGATAAACGAGAATCCATGGACTGCAATTTCCACATGCAACCACACATTCTAGCCAACACTGTCTGCCAAAATCTTGGGCCATACATACAGAGGGTGAGTCACCCCACTGAACTGCATGTATAGTTATAGGAGCACTACCCTGATAGGCTACAAGGCTGCATTATACAGTATTGCATAAACACAAATAGGACACATACGTTGCATGCCCCACTAAGATTGTTCCATCGTATCCTTCACCCAAATAATATAACTTGAGTTTATATAATTAAGCATGCATCCTCTTGTTTTGCTGTGCACTGATGATGACAGCAACCATTAATTTACTGAAACTTACGATTTCGATTACCCACTTTGGCTAATAAATTATATTTAACACAGAGTTGATATGAAATTATCATTAACTCTGTGTTTTAACTGAATGGGGGGGAGGCTTTCTGACTTGACCTCACCTTCACGAGAATTGCTTATCAAATTAAACCAAATAAATGAAACAAATTTCAAAGTCTCCAGGAGTGATACAATACCAATAATTTATTTCAGGGGTGGATCTGCGGTGGGCTGTGTCCCCTCCTAAGTTTCATTAAAAAATGAATTAGTACTGAAAAATTAAATAATGAACTTAGTATATCTTGAGAATCACTCTGCCGTTGGGTTCAAGTTATGTAAATGTAAGTAAATTCAGTGTAATGACCTAAATGATCGGTATTGAAATTTAAGCAGCAGTTAATAGTTCTGTTTCCGTAGTATGCCAAACCTAGCCTTCAGGTAGATCTACCATGCTTATTTTGCAGAATTCGCAATGTTATTGGTAATATTATTATTATAATGTCATACTATTGCCAAATCATACAATCATAACAGTGGCAAGGGTGATAATTGTATTGTTGGCTTACTGATTAGAGGAAGCCAAACCAGTGATCCGGGCCAGTTTACCACAGCAGTGTCTATATATATAGCTAAGCTAAGCTTGAGTTCCTTGTAACTACCAACTACAGCTAACGCCTAAGCAGGGTTCTATCCAGGAGGGGAGGGGGGGGATTGTGCTTCAACTCCGAAGAATTCCAATTGTAGAGCAAAATTACCAAAGAGAAGGCCCTACTTGAGTGTCAACATCAATCTTAAATGGTCTAAATGGCATCAGATACCACATTGTATAACCTAACAAGTATAATTCACGTAAAAACCCTGTGGGGCTGCCACCCCTCATCCCGAATTACCTGCAAATATGTTACAGCGATATATCTCTGCAACAATGGTATCAGGTTTACAAAAGGGTTTTATCCTTCAACTTTGTTTCTTCGCCTTCGTTGTAATTGGGAAGAAAATACTCTGCATTCTGGCAGATTTTCAGCCATGGTTATAACCGTTGTTGCTTACTTCCTGTTGCATATTATAATTAATGTAAGATTATATATGAATAGAGCATTACACTGCTGGAATTACTAATGAAAATAATAACTTAAAAAATAAATTTTCCTTGGGGGAGCATACCCCCAGTCCCCCCTTTAGGCTAGTTAACATCTATCATAATGATACCACATACATATCTGCTCTCCTTACATTACTACATGCATATATATCTTTCACAGACGTTTAGGATACCACATGCTATACATACTGTAAATAGGCTACTGTGTAGGAGAAGTTTCGGATCATGAATGATCTGCAAAGTTGTAATCTACCAATAATATAGTATAGATGATACCCCCTATTATATTTTCTGGATCCGCCCCTGATTGTTTCTATAAATATAATAGTATATATAGACAACGTTCCATAATTTGAAATTCTGCAAACGGCTATAATGGAGCATTTTTGATTAACTTTTGAGGTTTGACTTACAGTAAAGGGCCTACTGCCTGACACTGCTCCACATTCTAGGAAAACTCATCGTTTTAAATACTGGTATTGTCCAACCACTTACCTACTTCAGCAGCCATCAGTGAGAATTTGTATGCAATTGTGAGGAAGCCCTAATGCAACAAATGTGCAGAGGTTGACCTCCAGATCTGACCATAGCCCACAGGTATGTGTTTACAAGAAACCTGACGAATGAAATTGAATGAAATTTCCCCGGCTGCACATGCCTCTCTTTACCTACTGCAGCAGTGATACTTCTGTTATCTGTGTTATTCCCACAGCTATTGGACAGCCACAGCTTCTCATATCCTTTGTAGAGAGGTTATTATACTGTGTCCTTATTGGGAGAGTCCACTGTTGGAGGTACCGGTTTCACAGCAGTAATGAAAGCAATATAATATCAAAGTACTAGTATACAGGCAATTGGATGACAGACTAAACTAGCTCAAGTGAGTCCAGTGCCAAAATAACATTCCTGCATGCACACTTGGACATGCAGTCACTGCTGTAGTAAGCTCCTGCATTATATCAATGCATATATAACAGGGGCGGATCCAGGATTTTGGAAGGGGGGGGGGGGCACATAGCAAAAAAATTTGGCTGCCATAGGTGGCCTACCAGGTCTAGAAATGTACCGCAGGCCACAATCATATAGTCACAAATGTGCTGTGTATAATACTATTCTAATCCTCGTTTTCTTATTTTATCAAATCATCCCGGTCCGACGGTTACTACCTAGTTTCGTTCGATCGCGATCGCTACCTTGTAGCCTGGTCTGATAGACTTCATAATCTATATACCTGTATGTGCTTACTACGCATTATTATGCTATTAAAATGGCGTCAAGCTGGAGACTGTTGCGTTCAGCGCTAGCACGTAGTTAAAAGGTTTTCGAAGCTTACAAAGAGACTGTTTTAAGTTAATCATTAATACTATAGTCATATTCATCATAATATGATATGCTTAAACTTATATATACTACCCTTGTGATTGCATGGCACTTTAACATTGATGTAGGCCAAACCAAAAAAAATATCTGAGGTTTGGGTGAAGGGGGGGGCACTGGCCCCCCTGCCCCCCCCCCCCCCCCCCCCCCTGGATCCGTCCCTGTATAAAGGATGAGGCTCTCCTGTGGCTATCTTTAACAGCTAGTGTCCATTCAAGGTTTTTCAAGAAGACTACACAATCCACTCCATGCAACTGAAACTGATATTTCAATGCTGATGACTTTGGAATAGTTACCATAGCTATGGGGTGTGAACTATGCATTTGTCACTCTGCATAAGCAGCTGTGCATGCCATGTACTACAATTTGTCTGGTGGTGCAAGTCTTCTTTCGGACCACATTGTATAGGCTAGGTATCATAATTTACAAATACTCCACAATCTCAATGCAAATAACTACAAACATAGTAGTATCAGCTGTATATATAATCACAATGTATACGTACGTTCTATGAGTAACAATAAAGTCTAATCATATATATGCTATATAATACAGTACATACTCTTTTAAATAAGGTCAGTATAAATCTAGAGCTTTGCAATCAGCTGATCCAAAGATATTTGCCTATTGTATGGCTTACCCAAGCTGAAACATCATGTCACTGCCACCATTTCATGATCAGTGTCTTTCAGTGGCATTCTAGCTGACCTACTGGCACCATTACATGTACACCCATAGCAACATTTCAAGTTTCTTGCACCTGAACTCAATAGATTGGAATGGTTGTCTGTCTGATTTGAATTGTATAGCTCACTAATTGAAAGAAAACTCACTCCGATGAAAAGTACAAATGCTGAAAAGGCAATGAATGCAAGTAGGCCCACCCGAACTCTTACCCATGTGCAAATGTTGTTCTGTTCCTTAGCAAAGCATATCCACGGCCAGTTGTTGTCAACAGCCATAAATATGGCACCAATCAAAAAGAACACAAACGATATGACTACAATGTAAATAGTGCCTAGATACTTGTGGTGATGATCAACCCATGCCCTTATGTTATCTTGCTTCATGTTCGTACACTTCTGTTCTCTAGCAAAGGTTAAATCCCACTTGTTGAACAATCGATACACTTGTATGATGCCAAACAGTATTATACCAACACTTAACAAACCAGAGGAAGCCACATGATATCCCATTGCCGAGAA
>CAUJGJ010000111.1:197500-205000 GCA_963170055.1 Halisarca cf. caerulea
GGTACTTTAAACTGGAAAGAAGTTTACTGTCACTAGGTTTTGATCCAAGTTTCATTGGTGAACATGTATCGTATGACACCATCGCCACTCGCCTGCAAGACCATGCAGCACATACAGCGGCTATACTGCCGTATCCAAAGCAAGACAGGAGCCTCCATGCAGTGCTGGGGGCAATAAACTAAGATTCTATAGCAAAATTATCGATACGGTACACAACCAAAAGGCATATTCATCAACCATCACCAACCCATTGTTGCGACATTCCCTAACTCGCCTCCGAATTAGCTACCATAACCTTAACATTGAACAGGGTTGCTATTCCCACCCTCCTGCTCCTGTGGAAAACAGAGTCTGCACTACTTGCAATACCAATGAGGTGGAGAATGAGGTTCACTTTTTAGTTGCATGTCCAAGTCTTGAGCATCTCAGGTTACCAATGTTATCAGTTGCGCAAAAGACCAATCACCAATTCCAATGGCTTTCTAACTATGACAAAAGTGTATTCATCATGAAGTCCAAACAACCCCAATTATTGCTGGAATGTGCCACATTTGTATACCGAGGCCTCAAATATCGATCGAACATCATCATGCGACTTTTATAGTATTATAATAGGTTAAGTATTAAATGTGCTTGTGCTCAGTATAGTATAAATTATGTTAATTATGTTATAGTAAATTAACATTATTATCTACTGTGTACTTAATAATTGATTACCACTTACGGAATTTGTCTCGCTCATTAAGCACATTTGTTTTGTACCAACTTGGGTATTTATCAATTTTATTATGGCCTCACAAGACATACACTTTCATTTCCATGCTTTAACTTTGTTTTTCGATGTTTTCTTTCTATACACATTTCAATTTTAGCCATCTTAAGCCACTCAATTTATTTGGTCCAAGGGCAATTTTGGCCTATTTTGACCTAACAATAATTATAATAGCCGTGTGTATCTCAACCACTTGCCGAATGACAAGGCAATGTTGAAAGTGGATTTCAGAAACGCTTTCAATAGCATTCGGTGTGATAAGATGCTCAAGGCCATCGAACAGTATGCTCCAGATTTATTGCCCTTTGTGTTCTCTGCTTACTCCTCTCCATCAATCTTGCTATGGAACGGTGTCCAAATTCTCTCAGCCGAGGGAATTTAGCAGGGTGATCCACTAGGTCCCATGCTTTTCTGCCTCACCATTCAAGAGCTAGTCTCCAGTCTATCATCAGAATTTAACGTGTTCTATCTAGATGATGGTACTATTGGTGGCAACCTTGCAGACCTCCAGGCTGACTTTCAGAGAATTGAAGACCAGGGACAAGCCTTAGGCTTGTACCTCAATGTGGACAAATCAGAATTGATATCCTATGATGAGTCGGCAGTTACTGCTGTTCTGTCCGCATTTCCGGGACTGCAGTTCATTAGGGCCCATCAAGCGACACTGTTAGGTTCTCCCCTGGGACAAGGAGCAATGGATATATGCTTGGAGGTTCAACATCATCAACTGAAGATGATAGGTGAACGTCTCTGTCATCTACAAACACATGACACCATCACCATCTTACGTCATTCATTTTCCATCCCTAAACTCCTGCATATCCTCCGCACATCCCCTACATTTACATCACCACTTTTGGTATCCTGGGACAATCTTCTGATGTCCATTGTTTCCAGGATCACCAATATTAACTTCAGAATGGGAGATTCATCTTGGCTACAGGCGACACTACCTGTAAAGTCCGGCGTTCTTGGATTCAGAAGTGCCTCCAATCTTGCGCCGTCTGCCGTTTTGGCATCCGCTGATGGCCGCCTCTGAAGTCATGCAATGACTTCTGCCTGCCAATCTCCTCTTATCCATACCATGAGAAGGACTCAGCATTGTCAGCATGGAAGGGTGACCTACCAGCAGAAACACCCCTCCCAACCTCCCCCAGCCACCAGAAGTCATGGGATAAACCCAAGTTTGACCACTTGTTTGACACTCTCTTATCCAGCTGTGAAGATCCAGTGTCCAGATCCCGCCTCTTGGCGGCTAGATCCAATGGCTCCGGGGCTTGGGTCAATGCCCCACCAGTCTCTTCTCTTGGTTTGCACATGACTAGCGACACAGTCCGCATATAGCCATGGGTCTGAGGCTGGGTGCCCCGGTATGCTTGCCTCACACATGTAGTGTCTGTGGTAAAGAGGCTGACGAGTATGGTCACCACAGCCTGAGCTGTAGGGCAAGCCAAGGAAGGACTGCACGTCATCAGATGTTAAACAACATCATTCACCGTTCCTTAGGTACAGCAAATGTTCCCAACAGATTAGAACCCTCTGGCCTCTATAGATCGGATGGGAAACGACCGGATGGAGTTACCATGATACCATGGTCTGAGGGAAGATTCTTGGTGTGGGATGCCACATGTGTGGACACGTTTTGTGAATCCCATAGACAAAGAGCTGCACAAGAAGAAGGAGGTGCTGCAGCACATGCCAAGAAGGAGAAAGCCAGAAAATATGCCCATTTAGATCGAGCATATTGTTTCATGCCAATAGCATTCGAAACATCTGGTTCTATTGGCCCAGAGTCAATGTGCTTCCTTAGAGATCTAGGAAGACGACTGAGGTCATCTACCAGGGAGCCCCAATCATTTGCACACTTGCTGCAACGGCTCTCAGTGGCAGTTCAAGTGGGGAATTCAACTTCGGTGATGGGATCTATTGGGAACCTGATCTATATGATTGTAGTTAGGTTACTTTGATAATATTATTGTAAGTAGTATATTGTTTGACAATAATAATTTGCTTGATGCTTGTATGTAATGTTTAAGTAGTATGTGTACCTCATTTTCTGTATATTATTCTTATTACTATTACTATCATTATTGTATCATTCATTAACATACGTTTAGTTCCTCTATCTTGTTCCATTATGTACATTATTACAATAATAATAATTATAATAATAATAATAATATATAGCAGATCGAATCCACATGTAGTTCTCGTTTCACCAATGTACCAATGGCCTTTTCGGAGAATATACCACCCCTGAGTCAGCAGTACCACTGCATGGGTGAAATCCTCTGACCATGCCTCAGGACCTATCTATATAGCTGACGATTTGCTGTCTTAAGGACCTGGTCCAATGAAAATCATTTCTTTAATTCAGTCGGCACTCTGATTTGTAAATAATAGAGACAGAGGTAGAGATTAACAAAGGGAAAATTGTCCCGGCTGCCAGTTAGCCTGATGTAATGGACCATGTCTAAGCTAGAGAACTTAAGGATCTTCTCGGCTTGGCTGTAATGATAGTGGTGACAACACAACCACTTCTGTGTGGCAGCTCAGCAGACCTAGAACTTCTCATTGAATGTCTTAGGTATGGAGGACAGCAATATAGTTACCCTAATATAGTTCATAATTGGACACAGTACATTAGAGGTTAACAGGCTATTATTATTAGTATTATTATAGCATGCGCACACCAAGCTGCTCCTTCCTTTTTCCTTACAGTATGACCTGATGTGCATGTACATATTCTTGTTCTGTTTAAACAATATGATGATAATAATTATTATTATTGGTGCATCATGCATCCTGTTGAGTCACTGTTGGAGGCTGGGGTGGGGCTGAACCCAGTCATGCTAAGGTGTGCACTCCAGGCCCCCCACTGGGAAATGTGGGAGATAAATTCCCCAGGCAACACACTGTTTACATAAGTCTTGAATATATTATTGTAACTATTTACCCCCCACCTATAAATAACCTAGCGTGCCATGAATATCAGTAAGCTGTGGGTGGTCTGGGTGCCATTATCCTAAGCTGTTTGTGCCAAAATAGTAGCAAGTGGGGAACTGAGAAGTCAACCACTTTGTGTGACATTTAAGTTTTCTGCTATTGTATTTATGTGTCTACATTCTTAGACTATTGGATTTGTATCATAGTATTTGGCAAAGTGAATGCATAATATATGGTTGATGTACATTATATACTGAATTAATGCCCCAGTGCACGTGTCCATGAAAAAGGGGTATAGTTTGTTTTTAAATTATCTGACTGGAAGTGCTTTGAGTGTCAGACTGTGTGAGCATATATACCTGGTATATAGTATGGGTGGTACCATAATTCATGCATGTTCTTGCTGGGTTATACCCTTGCATGTACATATGCAACGAAGAAAGCTTATAAGTTCAACCTGTGCTGGTCATGGTAAACAAATACATTCAGAATCTGTTTAACTTGTATGATAACAGCTTGCCTTGGTTCTTTAGCAGAAAATTTATGTTCGCATCAATATTTGGCTATCATTTGCTACTAGACCAGCATCATATAATCATATATGACTAATTAATAGCTACGTACATCATTAACACTAACAAAACTTTGACAAAAAAGGCGATAAGTACCACTGTAATAGTACATCTTAAAGGGGTTTTCACTAAACAAAAGATTAAATTTTTGCAGCAAGTGATTTTAGGCCAACTATTTCGCTTGAATTCAACAGTCTCCAGGTCTCCAAGTTCTGGAGTGTCATCGATAAAACCACCTTTCGATTCAAGCCTGTATGAGTATAATATAATTGCATCTGTTATCTTTTCTTTGAATTGCATCACATTACATTTGTCTTTGAGCTGGCTATGCACCCATTCAAAGTTTTCACGCTTGGAAGCGTCATCACTGAGACATGTTACGACAACTTGAATAAAAGCAGGAGGGAGATGCAGGTTCTCTTTTATGTCTTTGACATATGCTTCTCTTCGCTGTAGCTCACTCAGAGCTCGTGTTTCAGAGTTTCCGATCCTCCTCAGTGGAGTTGGCCACTGATGGGTGAACATGAAAAGGACAAGACAACTGAAAGCAAAGTAATCAATGCTCTCTCCAAATTCTTTGTCATAGTTGGGTGGAAGGAAGTCAGTACTGCTTTCCTGATTTCCCTTGTCGTATTCCACTTGGAAATTCACAATTTCCTCTGCTTGTGCTGATGTAGGCCCAACGGAGTAGAAATTACCGACTTTAGCCGTCAAACAGCTTGTTAGAAAGACGTTATATGGATTCAGGCATCTGTGAGCCAGCCCTTTTTCATGTAGGTATCTATTATAAGACAAAAAAGAATATCATGGAAATTCATGCAGCCAGTGTACTTCGTTCATACCTCATCGCAGAAATGACATCCAACAAAATAGTACCATGAATATCTAGTAAAGGGAATCGTTCAAGTTGCGTCCTATTGCTGGCAACGAACGTTCTTAGGGAGAAATGAATCAGTTCTGTAACCATACCTTCCGTTTTCCCGCTTTCATAAAGGCAGAAGTATGATATTAAGTTTGGATGATGCATATAGTCTTTCTGCTTCTCTAACCAATCTTTCTCTTTGGAGATAAACTTGCGTATCTTGTACCTCTTCACAGAACAGTGTAATCCGTTACTGATGAGACAGGCATCAAAAACCTTACAAAAGTTATTTATAGTAAACCTTGGACCACGTTCAGAGGGAATTGCAACAGACGGGTGTTTCTCCATGCTTGCTGTCAGCATAGACCCTAAATACCCCTCAGTATGGATAATGGACGAGGTGAAAGTATTTCAGATTATAATGGAACAATTACTATTAATGTAACAGTATACAGTTATTATTACTAACTATATATATATTAATGATAGTACTCTAAACCATGTACCCGTAGCCGTATCCGTATATAGGCACTGAAACCACAGACCCGGCGGCACTCTATGTGTACTGTATATGTGATTTTTTGTGAGCATTTTGGTTCGGAAGGACTTTCCTCAAGTGATTGCCAATCTTATTATACTGGGCGGCCCAGTATAATAAGGCGACGCCAGTGACTCGATCTTCAGCGGAACGGAGTCCAAATCTGTCTCTTCTGAACCGCAGCAAACCAGCTATCATGGCATTTGAAAAATTTCGTGTAAGTATGCAGTAGCTGTTACTGTAAATTATTCATTTACTTGTGTTCGACAAATGCAGGAGAATTAACTGCCGTCTATACCGTGCATGCCCTGTCACACCAAATCTTGTCCCCCCCCCCCCCTCCCCCGAGAACTTGTCCGGCGTGCATGGGCGCTTATCGAATGCAAACTTTATACTGTCGAGGCGTTAGGGTTAGGGTTGGGTTATGGTTTAGTATTGATAAAACGATAGGGGGACAACTTACGGCAGGGGACCATTCTATGGTGGCCCAGAAGTATGGTGGCCCATAAGTACACCGGACTGCGCGTTCCGGATCCCGGAGTCCGGATTCCGAACTCCGAGTTCCGGACTCCGAACTCCGAGATCCGGATTCCGAACTCCGGGATCCGAATTACGAAGTCCGAGCGCCGGTTTCCAAACTCCGTTACATTTGCTGTAAAATGGTCTTTTTCTGAATTATAGCGCAGAAAAAACTACCGTAGCAAAATGGGAAGTGACACTCAGGTGTTTTTGTCGATTCGAACACTGAATTCATGGTACTTTCTGGTGTTTTATGCTAAGTTTAGATTTCGTCCGCCATACTACCGGGCATGCAATATGGCGTTTCGCACAGTGGCTCGTGCTTTGTGCATCATGGACGAAATACTTGTAGAATCTCTCTAAAGTTGCAGGGCATACAAGGATATATTGAGCAGACTTGAGCATGATTATAGTTTGAAACGAGGTTCGTCCATCTTACATCTAGAATTATAGTCTGTGCCAGTCTGAACAGAACATGCGACGATAATAATAATCGATCAGCATTCAAGGAACACGTTCATTCTCTCACAGTATATCCTCAGTATTTAGATGATGACTTACTACAAGGCTGAATGTATGCATGGGGTTCTAGTGCATGGTTTTGTAATAGGGAATCTTGCATTCGAGGAAATTTGACACCCCCTCCATGCATTATCTATTAGACTGAACCCTGACTCTAAAAAGCTAATTGTATGGAGGGATGCCAGATTCCCTAGAACATCGGAATTGCGGATACCACTTTTTGTGACGTCACTCTTAAGTAATTATTATGGTGACCCAAAGATGTGTGCAATAGCGATAGTCTACCCTGTGTCCTAGGCCTGCATGGTTACCAAGTTGTCTTTTGTCTGCCTTGCCAGGGCCCTACAGTACACATTTGACAATTACCAATTAAGCCAAGCACTATTGTTGCTTTATAGTCCTAATTTATTGTGACTTATGGACTGACTGCACCCAGTTGTTTTGTTTTGGCCATGCAAAATTAATTTCCTGCTAACTTCTTTTTCCCTTCCTGGTCAAAATTTTTTGGTGAAAAAGAAAATTATAAAATTCTTTTTACAAGAAAAGTCAATGAGCATGCTGGGTTCAAACCCTGACCAAAATATTGTAATCTATGAAGTAAAGCACTGCATGACGTGCATGCATGTGTTCAGTATGAGCGCAATGCCATGCATGCACAACCATAATTTGTGTTTTGTGGGAATATTGCCTAGTCTGGTTCCATACAGACATGCATTCCCAAAGTACTGTTAAGTTTATATCATCATTCTGAAGTCTTGTTTCAATTCAA
>CAUJGJ010000111.1:222500-230000 GCA_963170055.1 Halisarca cf. caerulea
GCCACTGTTTCGTTCCAATCGCTTTCGAATCTACTGGTGCTTTTGGCGAAGATGCTTTGTATTTTATTAAAGAAGTTGCCAAACGATCTCGCACTATCACTAAAGATTCATTCTCCTATTTGAAACTATGCCAACAAATCAGTGTTTGTATCCAGAACTTTAATACTGCATCTATCTTAGGTTGTTGTATTGATTAACTCTCATGTTACACTTATCACTGTAATTTTTGCCTTTTTTTGTCAGTTGTATACTGTATGCGCTTTAATTTTCGCGGATTTTGTCTTTTAGCGATTTTCACATTTTAATATTCGTGGACGGCCAAAAAAAAAAAAAATAATAATAAATATATATATATATATATATATATATATATATATGTTATAGTTATATCCCGGTACGAGCATGATATCCAGGTTATCGCCCAAGACCGAGGCGAAGCCAAGGTCGCGGGCGATGACCTGGATATCATGTGAGTGAACCGGGATATAGCTAACTTCTATCCCATGTAAATTGATTTTCAATTAGTAGACTTAATTGGCAATAATTGATCCAATTAACACCAAATTGACTATTGATTAATACCTGGTAGTTATTACCCGGGGGATAACTACCATACATGCCCAGCTTTTCCTTTGATCTTTCACAAACTGGGATAGAAATATATATATATATATATATATATATATATATATATATATATATATATATATATATATATATATATATATATATATATATATATATATATATATATATATATATATATATATATATATATATATATATATATATATATATATATATATATATATATATATACATATACACATATATATATACATATATATGTATATATATATATATATATATATATATATATACATATATATTTGTATATATATATATATATATACATATGTATGCATATATATATATGTATATATATATATATATATATATATATATATTATATATATATATATATATATATATATATATATATATATATATATATATATGTTATAGTTATATCCCGGTACGAGCATGATATCCAGGTTATCGCCCAAGACCGAAGGGAAGCAGAGGTCGCAGGATGACCTGGATATCATGCGAGTGAACTGGGATATAACTAACTTCTATCCCATGTATATTGATTTTCAATTAGTAGACATAATTGGCAATAATTGATCCAATTAACACCAAATCGACTATTGATTAATACCTGTTAGATATTACCCGGGGGATAACTACCATACATGCCCAGTTTTTCCTTTCATCTTTCACAAACTGGGATAGAAATATATATATATATATATATATATATATATATATATATATATATATTTTTTTTATTATTATTATTATTATTATTATTATTATTATTATTATTATTCAAAGTAAACAGAGTACAAGGATGCACACATATATATAGAAAGAAAAGATCACACAGTACAACAACCTAAAATTGAAGTGGTATTATAGTTCTGTATGCACACACTGATTCATTGGCACAGTTTCAAGTATGTTAGTGGGTCATTTGTTAATGTACGCGTACGATTAGCTAGATCATGAAAAAATCAAGGGCATCCTGTCCAAAAACTCCAGTAGACTCAAAAGCGATGGGCTAGAAAATGTGACAAATTGACAATTCGGCATATAGATCTAGTTTCTTGGTCGCCGCATAATTGGCCAGCAGCCCAAGCCGGGATGATGACATCTGAATGTTGGATTTGGCGAAGGAGTCCCAGCATGTCACATCCCAAACAAGGGCACGGCCTTTAGCCCAGGGTATAATGGTGAGACCATCAGGTCTTTTACCATCGGACCGACATAGACCACATGGTTCCAGTGTGGATGGCACATTGGCAGCAGAAAGGGCTCGATGAACTATGTCGTTCAGTGCTGTGTGTCGGGGCAATCTACCTTGACTACTCCGGCAACTGAGCCCATGTACTCCAGAGTGGTCCACATGCATTCCACAGCAGGACAATAATGCGGGACACAAAGAGATGCTCCAAGACGAAGGCCCACTGCAGTCCGGATGGTTTCATTCCCCATTCGGAGGCCGAGTGCAGAAACCGGAGGAGAAGTAAGCCAAGCCCCCGACTCCTTCTGTTTGGATGCCAGCAATCGTGCCCTCCCTCTGGAGTCAGCTGTGGCCAAGAGTGACTCAAAGTGACCCTCAATTATGGGTAGATCCCAGAACTTCTGTCTGGTGGCATCAGAACCAGTTGGAGAGACAACAGCAACAGGAGATGCAGAGCTCCATGCAAGCATAGCTTCTGTGCAGACATTGCTGTCTTGATTGTGCAGCCTCTCAGGGAGGATAACCTGGGAGAGAGAAGCACAGCCAGCAGCTGAAGCCAGAAAGGCAGACGGTGCCAGCATGACTGCACTTCTAACTCCCAAGCCACCAAATGTGGCTGGGAGGGAGGCTTGGAGCCAAGCAGAGTCAGTGAGATGAATATTACATATTGACTCTAGGAGAGACCTTTGCAGGCAATCAAAGGATGACAGGAGGATGGACTGGTAGCATGGAGCCGTGCGGAGAGTATAAAGGAGCTTGGGGAGTGAAAATGCATTCCTCAATAAGCACAAGGCATCATGTGCCTGAAGGACTTTGAGCCTCTCACCAAGCTTCTCCAGGTTGGTCATCTTCTGCTGGAGGATTATCTCAATGGCCTCAATTCCACCAATTGGGGATCCAAGGAGAGTGGCCCTTTCAGGGGGTGTGTCACGAAGAGATGGAAAATGTGACAGGATGGAATCTCTAGTAGCGTCCTCCACACAGATCAACTCCGATTTGCTGCAATTGAGCTTCAACCCAAAATTGAGAGCAAGCTCCTTCAGATGTGCGAGGTCCGACTTAATGTCCTCAAGAGACTCGCCAAGAGTGCCATCATCCAGGTAGAAAACATTGAACTCTGATTTGAGTGATGTGATCAAATCCTGGATAGCTAAACAGAAAAGGAGGGGCCCAAGTGGATCTCCCTGTTGGACTCCTTCGCATGAGTGGATGATGTAGTTGCCAAAAAAAAGGAAGGTAGGTTGGCAATAAGATGTAAAAGCGAGGGGAAACACAAGGGGGACCTTCTCCAAGACTGACTTTAGCATTGAGTCCCGACGGATGCTGTTGAAGGCATTCTGAAAGTCAAGCTTCACCAATGAATTCCCTTCAATCATGCCATTCAAATAGGACCTGGCTGCATGCACAGTAGCTTCAGCTCCCATGGGTGTGCCAAAGCCCAGCTGTGTGGGGAAAAGGAGAGAACCCATTTCCTCCTTGACTGCTGCACTGACACATTTAGCAGCAAGGCGGCGTAGTGTGCTGCCTATGGCAATTGGTCGGATGCCTCCATCTGGCTTGTTGAGGCCAATAAGATCAGCTCCAAAAAAGAACGGACGGGCGGAGATAGGGCCGTTGCCAGAAACAACCTTATTGATGAAGGTGGTCAAGGAGGTAATTAAGCTGGAAGAGTCCAATCCAAGGGTAGGGGAAATTAGATCCTTCAGGTGTTGGGGAAGGAGACCATCATGACACCCAGCAGAGCCAGAAGGGAAGGAGTACACTGCCCTGGTGACCTCAAAGGACGATACCACGAGGGGTGTGTCAGGAGATTGAAATTCGGGTAAGGAGCCATCAGGGTGAGGGGCTGGGTGTTTTTCTTTCAATAGATTCAGGGATCTGTCATCAGGAACACAGAAAGTATCCTGAGAGCTCGCTATACGGACTGCCCCTCGAAAGTCTCCATCTTCCAGCTTGGAGGACACTCGTGCTGCAAGATTGCCTGCATTAGTACCTCGTACGCGTGTGGGAGGAGTATGACCAGGATCCATCTCATTAACCAAAGCTTGATTGATTTCAGTGGCTAGGTTTCTAGATCTACGATGACCCCCCTTCTTTGGTGCCTGAAGGCAGCGCCTCGGGAAAAGAAATAGCCGCTCCCATGATTCGCTAGAATTACTAGCGTTGAGATCGTCCAAGATGTCTGTCAGCTTCAAAGCTGCTTGGTGTCTTGAGGCGCGCGGGATTCTTTTGACGACTTTGCCCGTGAAACGACCAGGGTTAATGAGAAGAGGGAGGGGGGAAGTGTCATTCACGACCCCAGGGGTGTCTGCACTCACCGAGGGAGAAGAACTTGGAGTTGAACTCTCCACCATGTGAGTGACAGCTATAAAAGGCGGATCGACCGGGCTGACTCCAGACCCAAGGCACCTGTTCAATACTGGTCCATGTATTTTGATTTTGCCGTCTGAGCGTATAGGCATATCACGTCCGCAAATAGAGCAGGATCCCTGACAGAAGAAGACGACATAGCGCTGAACAACGAACGACCGTCAGGCAAGTTGACCCAAGATGACAGATGTAAAGATGATCTGAGCAGAGAATGTGATTCTGTGAAATAACTTCTAATCTAAAAGATGACTATAGGTGAAAATCGATTCTGAAAAGGATAAGACGCGCCATCTTCCCATCATTCCCATCATATATCAATATATATATATGAATATATATATATATCCATATATATATACATTTATATACACATGCATCGCTTTTAACTCCAGTATTCCACACGTGAACCTTGAATGCCGTTAAATGCTGATAATATTGTCTCTACCACGATTTCTAAAAGTTATGGTGTCGCCGTCAAGAACAAAAGATGTTCACCTTCACTGCAATCTCTTAGCAGCGAATGCGGAACGCCTGAATACAAAAAGGGACAGGCATTACTTGTTAGAACTTTTGGTGGGTCGATGAGAAGAGCACCTTACCTAATCCGCTGGCAACGAAGTTATGTGCTAGCCTACAGCATGGTCTTCATTACAAAGAATTTATTGTTTAAGATTGATTAGTTATGATTAACGGGGCGCTAAAGGTGACAATACATGATTAAGCACAGTTGCGGTTGACATCATTGAAAAAAGTGTGCAATTGTCCTTGATATAGGCACACTTTTCCCTTTGATGTTGACCACAACCATACAACAAATATAATATATATATATATATATATATATATATATATTTATTTATTATTCCAAAACATACATCCTAACATGGATACAACAAAAACAACAATTAAAAGAACATCAGAAATCGTCAAAGTCAATCATGTCAGTGTCACATAACAGAGAACCTCGAACTGCCGCAGCATTCCCTCTCTGTACAGCAACTGACAGTCGCTGAATGAGGTGCTGAAATGACAAGGCATTGCCCAAATTACTGCGGAGACGGCCAGCAAGATCCTTTAAAAACCTCAAGGACTTGGTTCCAAAAGCTCCCGTAGTTTCCACTGCAACCGGTACAAAGATGTGTGTCCGCTGCAAGTGGCAGTACAGGTCCTCCTTCCTCAACTCGGCAAAGTCTGCCACTGCCCCTGTTTGACTGATTGCCAAACGGCGGTATGTTTCCGCAAAGGTATCCGAACAAGTGACATCCCATATGAGCGGGCGACACAACTCCAGGGCATCATTGTGACACCGTCAGGGCGTTTCCCGTCAGAGCGTGCCAGACCATGGGGTTCCTTCTGGGAAGGAACACCAGCTGCAGTCAAGGACAGGTGGACAATGTCATTTAAGGCATTGTGACGTGGATGTCGTCCTTGACTTTTAACACAGCTGAGGCCGTGAATGGTGTACTCGTCAACTGCAGCACCACAGTGAAGGCAGAGATGGGGCGGCAAAGGGGCACACCAAGACGAAGACCGACACAAATCGAAATGGTGTCATCATCAATTCGGAGACCCAGGGAGGAGACTGGGGGGGCATTCAACCAAGCACTGGATTCCTTGGAAGCAGCCCCTAATAGTCTGGCCCTGGATACGGGACTTGGACTTGTGCTGACCAGATGCTCAAAGCAAGCGTGTACTTTAGGGAGGTCCCAAGCCTTCTGTTTGCCTTTGTTAGGACTGGATGGAGGAGACAAATTGTCGCCATTCCATTGAGCCAAGGCGAGTCCTACATCTGTGTAAGATGAACTGTGCATATGTGATGGGAGAATCTGCCTGGTGAGAGGAGCGCAGCCAGCAGCTGAGGCCAAGAATGCAGAAGGAGCAAGCTGGACTGCACTCCTAATACCAATGCCACCAAAGGAGACAGGCAGGGATGTCTGGAGCCATGCACGGTCATCAGAAAGGTTGATGTTGAGGACTGCTGAGAGTGTGGAACGCAGAAGGCAATCAAAATCCTGTAACTTGGAAGATGAGAAGCATGGCGATGATCTCAACAAGTACAAGACTTTGGGGATGGCGAAAGAATGACGAAGAAGAAGGAGGGCATCATGCCTTTGGAAGTGGAGGAGTCTCTCACCCATGACCCTGAGGGCATCAATTTTCTTAGAAAGAACAGAATCCACAGAAGCAAGGGGGGCAATGGGCGCACCAAGAAAAGTGGCATCCCTGGATCCAACAAGCAAAAGCTCTGTAGACTGAGGAAGACCATAATCCTGGTGATCCTGACAAATCAGCTCAGACTTGTTCAGATTGAGATGGAGGCCGAAGCCCGCTGCCTCGCTCTGAATCAGACTGATATCATCCATGATAGCTGAAGTAGTACCTCCAATCAAACCATCATCGAGGTAGAAGATCCTCAACTCAGATCCCAACTTCTGGATCACAAGACAGAACAGGAGGGGACCGAGCGGATCACCTTGCTGCACTCAGTCAGCTGGAAGGTCCGTAAGGTACTGTCGGGCACTATGGATAGCGGCTTCGGCTCTCAGAGGGGTGGCATACCCCAGCTGTAGGGGAGAGAGAATTGATTGCATCTGGGAGACCACTCTTCTACTAGCCACCTTGGCCACTAGACGCCGAAGGGTACATCCAATAGCAATAGGTCAGATACCGCCATCCCTCTTGTTGAGACCCAGCAAAGTGACCCCAAAGAACGAAGGCCTGATGTCAACGTGCACTCTACCAGACAAGACAAAGTTGACAAAGGCTGTAAGTGCTTGAAGCAGCAGTTGTCCTCCGTCAGTGGCAGATTTGCTGGTCATGTCGACCAAATGTTGAGGGTGAAGGCAGTCGGGTCCACCAGCAGAACCCTTAGGAAAGGATAGAAGAGCTTGGAGAACATCCGATTAACTTACTTCCAGAGTGGAGCCTACCTCAGCTGGTATAGATGAAATTGAAGTGTCTGGGTGTGGAGGGGGATGTTTAGATTCCAAGGCCTCAATGGTGGAGTGATTGGGGGGTGCAAAGGTGTCTTCTGAGCATGCTAGGCAAACCGCACCTTTGTAATCTCCTTCCTCGAGCTTAGAAGAGACTCTTGAGGCGATGGCATGGATGGATGTTATTTTCTGAGGCGGTCACGATCTGGAGCCCCCACCGCTATTTTCAGCCCGGGTGCACACATGGTCGATGAAGTCATTCTCATCCTTGATTTGACGATTTATGAGCGTGGTGAGGCTCCATCATCTACCACCCCTTCTGGGAACGCTAAAACATCTCCTGGGAAGGTGCAATAGCCGTAACCAAGTCTCCACACTATTCGAAGCAGT
>CAUJGJ010000113.1:0-105000 GCA_963170055.1 Halisarca cf. caerulea
TCAGCTCTGGTGTGACTTGGCTGATTGGTTGGATGACGTTGGGAGTCAAGATTCGGATCTGTGAGCATTTCCTGGCCAAATCAAACTGCTACAAGTGTTCCAGCAACCAAGATCTCCTCTCGTTGCTCATCTTCATGACCTTCACTTCCAGCTAGCCCAGAAAAGCCACGGCAGGACTAAATTTGAAGTAAATGTCGCCGTATGAGACTTTCTTGCAAGTACTGCGGTCCTCCTGTGCCTCTTTGAACAGTATATTGTCTTCTAATCTGCCATACGAAGCTAAACCTTGGCAAAAAGTCCAATCTTGTAACATTTACCGCTAACATCCATTTTTATCATTGTTTGCATAACTCTGTAAACTAGTTTGTATAATTGCGTGACACCGTGTTCTTTTGCGTTTTTGTATAATTTTGCCAATACTTTGACGACTTCTATACGATTCGTACATAAGTGTATCACATTGAAATTTTGCAAATCTATTGTGCTAGCTATGCCCTATCTACTCGTATAATTCTTTAGGTCATTGCACAATCTTGATTAGCCACGAGACGTAATGGTATTCAGTGTTTAGAGCCACATATGTGGCTATCGGGCCTTAAAAAGTTTAATATTAAAATCGCTATAGTTGCATAATCACCATACAATATACAATATACATGCGACCATACTTGCGATAAGGGACCACTTTGTGGGTCCTGCCGATTTTGCGTTTTTTGCATGATTCAATAGCGCTTTCAACGTACTACAACGTGAAACCACTCGCGCTGTCATCACAAGTTCCGTTCTGGAGTTACATCTGAGTTTATTCCAATATTGCGTATACTTTACTTTTGAGCCACGAGTTTTTAGTTCTATTTCCGTTAGTATATATACTGTTAGTATACGGCATTCGTCCCGTGCAGGTCTTTTTCATTGGCCTTTCATACAGGCAGTGATTATGTCATTGACTGCAAGTTTAGATATGCAGAAAAAATGGCGGATTGTACGGAAGCGATCAAGATAAAAAGTGCTATAACTCGCTTAAATTTAATCGTATCACACTGAAACTTCACACAACTTTCAAAAATTGCATAGGAAAGAGTTATGCATGAAAAAACAAATTTCGTGCACTTTTCGATAATTTGTTATTTTAGCACCGTTCTCAAATGTTTGCTTTAACACTAAGTGGTCCCTTTTCGCAAGTACAGTCACATATATATACATATTAATGTGGTAATATCTTAAACATGCTGATCACATTGTAAACAAAAAAGAAACATGACACAAAATGCTTTTATGATATGGGATTTTCTAAAGACTCAGACCACATGTTTACCTACTTTGGCATTGAGTAAAATATTCTCTCTGTGCTCTGCGAAAGCTGTTCCAGCTGCCTCATTCTGTAATGCACCTGCAGCTGCAAACATAGCAGTAGTCTCCAAATCACCAATTAGGCCACTAATTGTTGAAACTGCTTCATTGCAAGCTTGTGTACCCTTTGAACCACTCTTTAGTGCAGCAACCATATTAGATACCTTTTCAAGCAAGAATGATAAACAGCAATAAATGCTAATATATCACAATGTTATGCAGTATAATATATATGTATTAGTTATATCCTGTCCAGGTGTGCTACGGCAGAAATATAGTGCTGATTGACCAAGGGCAAAGCCCGAGATTATCAGCACTGTATTTCTCTGCTGCAGCATACCTGGACAGGATATAATTAATTTGTATTCTGGCAACTAGGCCTGAGCCAATTGTTCACCAAGCAACACCTATAATTCTATTCAATTATTCCTCCAAACTCCACCTATTCTTCTCGAATACACACCCTAATATTCAGCTGAAATGCCCTCCTTAGATGATGGTTTATGCACCGTAACTTTGTTGCTACAGAGTTAATTTTGTAAGACCTCAGACAGCGGACGACACAATATGTGTACTCATACTTTATACATGATGTTTTCTTATTAATTACTTCCTATTGTAACAGAAAGAGTCATTTAAAAGGGTAGGAAACATTCTATGCCGTGCTGATCTGGCATTTTGTGCTACAATCTTTATGAAGCTCCCTATTATTTGCGAATTATTCCTGATTCACAGAGGTGCCTATTATTTGTAAAATTATGTGCGCATAATTGGCTCAGGCCTACTGGCAACCATTCAATGTTGACTGTTGGTGTGTACAGCCAAATCTAGAGTTGATCAGTTCCAGCCACTTACTCTACCAATTGACATCAATTGACATCAATTAGGAAGAGTGTGTATATCAGTGACCTGTGCTACATCACAAATGTCAGCACACTTTTTCCTTTGATCCACCGATAATTCGCCCCCACACCAGGATACAAATATATACAATATTTAAGGTAAAGTACCTTCTCTAACTCTCCTTTACTTGTTACAAGCAGCTCTCGTTTTGGGGCAGGGTCATCAGGATTGGACACAACTGCACTTACACATACCAGAAGCTCTGCAGTTGTAGTTCCAAGACTGCAAACACTTTTTTTGAGCCATATTGCAACCTATGTACGAATAAATACATAATAAGATATATGGCACAAAATGCCTTTATACAAAAGGAACCTGTGAAATTCTTTTTTCTCCATCTGCAGCCAAACCAGTGTGTTTTCACACACACACACACACACACACACACACACACACACACACACACACACACACACACACGCACACACACACGCACACACACACACACACACACGAACACGCACGCACACACACACACACACACACACACACACACACACACACACACACACACACAGTAAGCGTACTAAATAGCTGTACACATTCACAAACTGTAGATGGTATATGATGATACACTTAGCCCTGCTTTTAGTTTTCCATGTGTGTGTAAGTGGGTGAATGCATACTGCATTGGTGTGTAGATGAGTGCATCAGTATAGGAGGAGGTGAATTTGTGTGTACACTTACACAAGAAATCATACATACCCATCACAGTTAGAAATACATACTTCATCAGTTTCTGTTGCACCAATTGCTCCTCGAGTCTCATCTAAAAGCAAAGAGTAAGCATCGGTCAACTCTCTAGCATCTGCAGTCAGAGCACTTGGGTCCTGGCCAGTGTGGATGGCAATGTCCTGACTCTTCTTAGCGACAAGTTTACACAAGTCAAACATGGCTTCCTGGTAATCAGTAAAATTTCTGGAGCTTTCTGGAGCAATCTCATCAACCTAAATAAAGTTAGAGAACATGCACAGTCAAGTCAAAGCTAAGGTGGGTTCACAATATGATGCAGATGCACGTATGTCATGTCTGTGCCACATTGCTTTAATTTTTTTTGTATCTCTCAAGATTTTTAGTACAGTAGTGGTGATTACTGATTAATGATACATTACCATGCTGAACATGTTCGGTCCGTGAGAATGTACGAATACACAAACAAATTAACAAATCAACGTGTACAAACATATTAAATGGCTGTTGTAATCGCCATGCTGTGCTAAGATCGAAATCAGTGTGTCCACTGAACAAATTGAACAGTCTAAGAAATTTCATCTTTTTACCTATTAGAGGGAACGAATTTTTCACCTCTGGCGAAGGGTAAAATATTTTGGAGATTGTTCATGAATTAGGCACAAGAGGGTAGAAGAGCATCATGGGGGACAGTGTAAATGGATATTTTGATGCTCCTCTGGTTGTGGACTGCAGAATCAGCATTGATGTGGATCAAAGTTAAGGATTACACCCATGGTAACGATTGCTATTCTCTTTGTCATACCAGTGGATTTCTTAATACCTGCATTACGCTTCCTCACTGCCCCCTCCAGTCAAGTGAGTCTATCACAATTGCTTTATTGCATCACAAATAGAATGTTTATTATAGTGCAGTCTCTACAACATCAATTCTTGTGCTCTCTGCTATGTGCTTCACATTGATCAGTTTCGGTTGCCAGCATCTTTCAACTTGAGTCATTCAACCACAATTTTGCTCATGTTCTTCGCAATCTTACACAGTTTGCCATATTATACACACACCCACACAGAACAATTTAACTTCACACCTATTGCACAAGTTAATCAAACGAGTACTCGTCAAGACACTTGTGTCTGATGTGCTTCATCAGGAATGGTCCTTTAATCTCTCAAGGACCAATAGCCAATATTTTGGCTTTAAACACTGAATACTATTAAGGACTGAGGGCAGTGAACTTTACACGATTGTCATAAAATATATCAAAAGATAGAGTAAGAATGAGTATAAAAAATGGTGTAATTTGTATGGGAATACACAATGTTACAAGCTGTACAGACTACTAGTACTATTGTACTAAAAACACAAGTGTCATGGGTTTCACACAATTATGCAAACTAGATTGCAAAGTTATACAAACAAAATAAAATGGCTGTTTATTCGACAATTTTAGGTACTACCGAATTTCTCAGTTTGTACAAATGATATTCGCTCTGGTGTGATAAAGGTGGAAGCATTCCGCAGGGCAAAGTAGGAATGGCTTGTTGGGAGAGCAGGATTCGCAGCAGAACGTAGAACACTGCCTTTCAGAGCAAATTTGGAATAGTTGAGGCTTTGTCAATCGACCGGGGAAATGACGGCTGCACTGCAGGAAGTGGATCTAGTGCCAAGTAGGAGCGCTTACGAGAGTTGCTGTGCCCTATGAGGTACTCACAAAGTTGCAAGACAAACTCCTTCAAGGTGAGTGACTGGTACTGGGTATCTCCTTGTAAATGGTGTAGGCATTGGTAACTGAGGCGTCTATGAGAAAGTAGAACAACTTAAGCCACTAATTCTTCATTTTCCTGCTGCATGAGTAGGTGTTTGGGCATCAAATATATCTACTCCCCCTATGTAGCTGTTGCATAGCCGTACACCATTGGGACAGGATACTGGTGACCGTGTCCTATCCTTGTTTCGCCACGGAACATGGATGCCATGACGCCATGGGAACGAACTTTCAAACACTGAACCCCATCTACCATCTCTGATCTACACCCCCCTTCATTTCGTTGTTCAGCTTAGGTAGGCCCTTCGGGTTCTTTGGCCACCCCTTTCTATCCGTTCTCGTAGTGCGAATCATTTTTGTGCCTTTTGTTTAGAGCTTGTTTGCCAATATTACGTACACTGGAAAAAATGTTGTCAATGCAAACCTGGTGGTTTTTGTTATACAAAGACTCAAGGACACGCAGTACCATTGCAGGGGTGGATCCAGGATTTCCAGAGGGGGGGGGGGGGGTTCTTTTATATCATTGAGTAATTACTAATAGGCATATATGTAAATACTAGTACTGTTGTCTTAGTGCTTCCAAAGAAATGCATTCAACTTCTTTCCCTTTTCTCCAGCTGTAATTTTGATTACTAACAGACAATCACCTTGCACACTTATCACATTATTTGACACCTCCACTACTGACAGGTAATTGATCAGCTTACATATTATGCATGTTTGTGTGTTACAAATTCTAATATGCCCAAGATGGCTGCCTAATGAAGCCTAGAGCTACGTAGAAGGGGAGATTCAGCCTAAAAAATTGCTTCTTCTCAATTTCTAAGCCTACATCTTTGTTCTACTCTGAATTTTAGATAGTTGGACTTACAATAATATCTGGAATGTAAGTTTCATTACTTGTAATTCACATTGGGGGTAAGTAACCTGTAATTAATATATGAAGGATTAGAAAGAGTCCGAACCCAACGAACCACCCCTGAATCACCCAGACTGCCCTTGTTGTATCCCTACTAAGTCGGCTTTTTAGGCATGCATTGTCTGATGGAGCTCCTGCCTTTGAAAAGCACCATAGCTTCATCAATGGCAAGCTGTTGATGTAGCTGATATCCCCTTTGACTGTTGAGGTGGATATCGCTGAGGAGAGGCCTAAGCTTGTACAGTTTGTCAAAATTTGGGGATCCTGGTTGGGGCATTTGGGAATTGTCATTGACATGAAGGTGGCTGAGGATAGATCTAAACCTATTTCTACTGATCCCCTTCTCAATGCTGGGAGTAGCTAACAGTGGGTTTGTGCTCCAATAGTCCTTTAGAGATGGTAATCGAACCAAACCCATTGCTAAACGTATCCCCAAGAATGAACCCATCTCCTCTTCATTGGTGGCCACCCAGGTTGCTGACCCTTCTGTAATGCGTACAAGTTGCTCTGCTCAGCCAGCTCTTGGAAGGTCTCCTCGCCCCAGATCTTGCAGAAGAACTCATACTAATGGCTACCAGGTTCCATGAGCAGTTTTGGTCCAGGTAACTGGGAGGAGTCATCCAGATCCCATGAGTCTGTTGGTGGATGAGCTTGCTGAGATGTAGTACTGGGCATGGGTAGCTGACCACTTTGGGGGAGGTTGTCCATGTCAATATCATCATCTATACCATTGTTATCTACATTGTCATCTTCGGAAACAATATCATCCTTGTGATGTACAAGAGATGGTGTGGATGTGTCACCTTCATCACAATCCTCAGCTTCATCTACTGCTTTGTCCAGAGGGTTTCTCCTAGAAATATCTAAGTCAAGGTCTCCATCTTGATCATCACCAACTAGATCATCATCACTGTTATACCAATCACTGTCATTAATATGGTCCACAACTTCTTTCAAGTGTAGCCTACTTGCCATTTGTCTGTTACAGTAATTGTTGTGTAAAGGATGAATAATACAGACGTAGTGATTTTGCAAGCAAAATCAGCCAGATAGTAGTTAAAACTACCAATGCAGTGAGGACGAACAAACATACGTGCATATTATATACGCTTGGATGTGCTTGTCTAAAACAAACTACGAATACACCTACCTTACCCTTTAGCGAAGGTTTATATTAGCAGGACAGAGTCTTTGGATTCAGAAAGAGAAAAATACAATGGAAACTTGGCTTTGTTTAATCTAAATCATGAAGAACATTCTTCCAAAAATTTATGCCAATATTTTGGCTTTTGGTTCTTAATAGGTATGCACTGACTATAAAACGTGGGCACTAAAAGGTTAAATAGTACAGAAATTCATCAAATCACTAATTGAAGAAATTACCAAAAACACTGAAAATGTCTGCTTACCCACTGTGGTGGTATACTCCTCAAATACCTTGAGGCTACACATGTTAGTGGGTGCTTATTCTATCTTATTTTTGGTGGCCAATATTTAGCAGGTACTACTTTTAGCAATTGACTGAAAGTTTTGTACCAAATGTGTTAATAGTGATTTTAGAAATGCAGTTGTAATTCCTTTACCAATGCTAGGTTTCAGTGGTATAAAGCAACCAATCCTTTCCTAAATTATAACCATACAAAACCATTTAAAAATGGAAAAAGATGTAGGAACAAAAAAATTGTCAATCGTCAAAAAACATTGGAACAAGATAGGGTTGTTTACTACACAGGGCTAGACGGGCATAGGGATAGGCATACATGAGGCTAGACGGGCATAGAGCTAGACAGGGGAGGGTTGGACAATGTACATATTCCTAAATCCCGCAGCTAAAATATTAACTTTACATATATTAGTTCACTGGTTTTACTGACTAATGTTGGGGTGGATTTACTTTTGTTCCCAGTCGCCATTTACTCCTGGGCAGTGTATTACAGTACTTCCATATAAATGGCCAATACAAAATACTAGCGGGTACATTTATTGGTGGCCACTCAAAGTGCTTTCCAAGCTTTTTAATCAGTGTAAAGCTCCTTACAGTCTTTGTCGTGTAAAGTGCTCATGTCATGACTGTTGACATGTTTTCTGTTTACACTTCTGTGCAAAGCAATACTTTGGTGTGACTAGAAGTTTTGTTATTTTAAACTAGGATTTTTACTTTCATTTTCCAGAGTTCTTATCACAGTACTTGAGCCTACTTTCAACCACGTCAGTAGATTGATGATGAATAGATCAATGGGAATGCTGCAATAAGTAATACCCCTCCCCTCCCCCCCAACAGACACACTAGATAAAATGCAAAAGTGAAACAGACAAACAGAACAATTCCCTAGTCATAAAGGCCTTAAATGCATATATAAAAATCGACGTGAACTTGTTGTAGCACAACAGCATCACAGATACATAAAGTGGTGAGTAACAATAAAATTAAAACAATGAAGCATCCTTTGCGATACAGTGAGTCTGGGCGAACGACAAACAAAATGCAGCAATTCATGAGAATATAAGGTATACATCATAAAAAAGTTTTCATATCATAACATAATCGCATCGTATTACGATTCTAGCTGTGTTAATTATGATCGTATTTGCATTGTATTACAATCATAGTTGGGACCTATTATGATCGTAAACTGGATCTTTTATGATCGTAAATTTTATCATAATGGTCAAATTCAGTGAAAAAAGATCGAATTTGTGAGATACATGAAGAAAATAATGCTTATTCTGATGGATACTTGCCCAAGACACTCTGAGAACTGTCCTGGCAGTCATTGTCAATATTCGCTACAGATAAACTGTGCAGCACTGTGTTCTTTGTCATGTACGAAGTATAACGCAAGCGATAGGCTTTGCAGCTGAAGAAGAATGCAGCTAATCTCCGCGATAACCGCGAGTATAGCTTTTAGAGTATTTTAGATGAACAGAAGCATTGACACTAGTCTTTTAGTGCTATATTTGATCAATTTTGTTCATCACTTTCATACGCACAGCACCTGCTTTGACCGTGCGTACTAGATACCATCGAAAAAGGTGGCAGCTTTGCAGGCTGTGTACGTATGTACATACACAATTTTACCTTGCACTGGTAATTAGTGGTATTAGTTAATGTATTTTGTGAATTATTTTTTAGAGAGCGATAATACTTACTTATCTCCGAAGAAATCATCATAATTTGATTTATTAGTACAATTGTATACATATAACGATTGCAAGTTAATTGTATTACGCTTGTAAATTAATTGCATTATGATTGTTTTTACATTGTACTACCATTATGATACAAGAACTTTTTATGACACATACCGTACATAGGTACATTACCTTTGCCGTTGCTTTCTTTACTTCCTCTATCAAGGTGTTAATAAGAGCAACATCACTACCAGCATTCTGAATAGTATCCGATAATTCCTTCACAGCATCTTTTACAAGCTCTCCAGCTTCATTAACTTCATCTTGAGTTGTGGACTACACAAATAAACAAAGTGCTGAAAGAAAAGCAAACATGCAGTACTGCAATTTCATCGCAAGCAACATATGCAAACAGCACACATACATTTACAGTGTCAAGAGCAGCAGCCTAATGTATATCAGTACTGAACATATACATACCTTGGGATTACCACCTGCTTCCTTTGAAGCATACAACAGCTGTAGAGCAGATTCTATGACAGTTTTAGTTTCTTGCACCAGTGACATTTGCAACTGCGAACTCTGAGTCCTCGATACTGTACCAATGGCTGCAACTGCCAATTGGGGGAACTGATTTGCAAGAGCAGTAACTCTGTGTCCAAGGTTCTCAGCCTCCCCCATTGCAGCAACAGTTAAAGGATCAACAATTTCACCAATTTCACTGCAAGTCTGAAGAACACGCTCCTGAAAACCTTCAAGACTGCTGGATGCCATAGGTGGAAGTGTTTGAGACAGAACAGCCATTCCAGCCTTGTCCATTTTACCCAAGGTAGCATTCAGTAGTTCTATTGCCTTTTCACATTCATGCTGACCAGGAGCTTTATCCCTGGTCAAGAGCAATAAGATTGAACTGATGAGAGTACAATTCTACATCACAATATTATACAATTATACATACTTCAAAGCTGTTATTAGTGCCCTCACAGAATCACCTAGTGCTTTGGCATGAGCAGCAATCATCTGCCAGGTAGCTGCATCATTAGGATTGACAGCAAGGTTCTTTGCTGCTGCTAGGAGGCTACAGCTAGAGGAGATGACAGACTTTCCACCGGACAAAATAGGTTGCATTTCTTGCCGCCCCTAAAGTAATGGGACATAAAGCATCAGTGCACGTAGCTTACAGAAAAGTAGCCAAATCAAGATAATACACTATGTAGAGAAACAAAGACACAGGAATCACAGAAAATAAAGACTCGTGGCTACATGCTGAAGTCAAGCTTCCATGTCCAAATCATTTGCATTGGAATAAATACCTTATAGGCTGGTGCGCAAGCACATACTTATTAATAAGTGTCAATAGGAAAGAAATATAGTATGACGGGAAAATTTCACAGGACAAACTACTGCAAATTGTTCTGTTTTGTAAATCCCCTGAAAAAAACTTTTACCAATCCATGGACTTGGGCTGTTATGTGTACGTAGGTTTCAGTTTCTTCCAAGATGGCTACCGCTGAAAATGTTTTTGATATGAAGTCTAAGATTAGAGGTTATCAAGCTTAAACGTTGAGGTTGCTTTCAAAAACGCATACTAAACGTACATGGAATCCCACACTTACAAGCAAATCACCGTATTTCGTTAATTAAGCACTTCACAAAGGAGATTCTTTGTGGCCGAAACACACCTAACATTAAACCACTGGATATGTTTTACACTTTAAGTTAGCAAACAGAACAGAGTCTCCCCCCCCCCCCCCTTAGAAATTAGGTTAGCCTTATTTTTGTTTAAAGAGGTAAAATTGAATACAGATTCAATTTTAGAAGAATAGCTGTTTAGGTTTTAAAACCTAAACAAGCTATTCTTCTACCTTTCCTGTTCCACATACGTATCTACAATCTCTTCAAGGTCAAAGGGTAATGAGCAGATTCTGTGCCTACAATTATATAATTAGTCAGCATCTGATCTAATAGGTGTAAGTGTTATAGGTGTGAAATTCTCCAAAGTACCTTATAAGAACCATTGGTCTATAGGCAGGGTTCAGTCCAGTGAGGGGGAAGCTTCCACCCCAAAAAATTCCAACTGTAGTGTAAATTTCTATAGAGAAGACCCTACTTGAGAGTTAAAATCAACCTTGAATGTTCCAAAATGGCCTCAGATACCACCTTATATAACCTAAAAACTCAAATGGGTACGTCTTACGTGGCAGACATAACCTGTGATGCTGAAGCCCCCCCCCCCCCCCAAAACTTAATCTAGATAGAACCCTGATTGGTGTTTAGAGTCAGATCAGCACCAGCAATCTGGTCATCTTATTGTCATTTGAGAACTACAAATGAGTCTGAAAGTGCACCTCCGAGGGTATAAATTCAACAACTTTATGGGAGAGCATGCCCCCCGAACGCACGCACTCCCTTCGCACCCTTCTCCTCCCTTCACATAAGTATTGTCCCCCCCCCCCCCCATATTTCTGAATGAATAAAGCCCTGCTCTTATAACAAACTCCCCCAAATTGCAAAAACGACTCTATAACAGACTACTCTTGTTGGTCTAGATAGATTGCCGTGTGTATAAAATAATCTCTGAGTAATGGAAACCTCTGTATAACTAACAGTTTTAAGGTCCCAAAGTGTCTGTTATAGAGAGGTTCCACTGTAGTGGGAAATTTTCGCAGAATACTATTTTCGAAAAATTCACAAATATTCCAACATTCACTCAATTTAAGTACAATAACAAAAGTACATCTTACCATTAAAAAATCTGCGTGGTTATAAGCCTAAGAGCACTTTAAATAAGCCACAACTCACAGCATCAAAGCATCTTCCAAACAAAAGTTTAAAAAACAAAACTTTTTTAATGTTTTAGCTTCTTTTTGATTCGAAATTCCGGCGAAATAGGAGCTCACTGGTACTGGCGGCCACTGTGCGACATAGATACACGCGTGTTACCTCATTGTTTACTGCGTTTTGAGGCCTAGGTAAAGCAACACGTGACCTGAGCAAGCGATTTGATTGTGAAGGCCAACTTTGGCATCTTCGTTGTGAATAGCGATTCAGAATATGAGAAAACCGAATTCATATTCAGAATCGGTGTCCTTTTCTGCGTTGTTTCATACCTAATATTCTGGGCGCATACGTTCCTATGCTCATTAACGGCAGTTTTTTGAAAGGTATATGTGTTGGCCTCTTATAGTGTCTTGCACTATATACTCCCTGTGCGAAGTATGGGATTGTTTAATCGTCAGTGTATATATATATACCGTATTTGTTTGAATAGAAGCCGGGTTCAAATAGAGGCTGGGTGTCAAGCTAAGCGTTTTTTTCAATAGAAGCCAGGTTCGAGTAGTATACACGCCCAGGGGCGTAGGCAGAAATTTTAAAGGGGTTTTCCAATCAAAAAAACACAACATCATATGATGATAGTGTGCAGTATTATGCATGTGCCATTGTGCGTATCCCATGCATACTCCAAGTGTCGGGGGGCAATAGCAAAAGGGAATGGAAGGGGGCAGATATGTAGGCACATGGTACCGTAAATGCTATAGAACACATTCAGTGTGGTGATGTATTCAGTATCGTAGGGGGTTATAGTTAGGGGGGTCTGGGGGTATGCTCCCCCAGGGAAAATTTGAGTTTTTTGGTTATATGAGGTGGTGGTTCAGGCAATTTAAGACCATTAGTGAAGGCCCAACGATTGCAAGTAGGGGCTTCTCTACAGAAATTTGCAATACCACTGGAATTCTTTTAGGATGGAAGCTGGAGAGGTTGGGGTGGAAGCTTCCTCACCCTCACTGGATAGTTGGATCTGTGGAACTATAATATCCAACCAGTCCAGTAGTTGTAGTAGTAGTAGTAGTGTAGTAGTATAGCGCGCAAGACGTTATAATTGTGACGTCATAATTTATGGCAAAAAATGGCTTCCTCGCGTTGCGTGTGTAAATTCAGAAGCTTTACAAGCGACAGATAGCAGGAGGATGACAAATCGAATTCCTGAAATTATAGAATATAGGTATTAAGCAATTTGAGGTGAATATTATGATACAATTAGCAATTGTATATTCTGTTGTTGCTCTGAAAGTGTTGCCTGGACAGCTATTATTTTATTTAGGCATTTTCTCCAAGGGGTTTTTCCTGAAAACAGTGGAAAGCTCTCTCCCTACGCCCCTGCACGCCAGGTACTCCTGTGATACAATGAACGGTCTTTTCCACTTTGAGGTGCAGTTTTTGGATATGACTGTTACATGGAGTATCTACGATCAAGAAAAGGTTAGTTATGTCCAAGAGAAAGCCACACAATGGGAAACTCAAGTTCAAATCGATAGAGTGTGGGAAAACGATAACTAAAGAAGCGACCAGCAACATTGTCCTCCATTTAAACAGAAGCAGAGACTGAGTGCTGGTTGTTCTCTGCTCTCACCTAAAGTTCTTTCAAATAAAGTATGTCCAAACAGACTTCTTCATGTAGTGCTCTCTAACGACACTTCCCTTTCGAAAGCGCACAACGGTCTACTAGCAGCCATTTTTCTATTATTATTTCCTGTACTAAAAAAATAAACGCCGGGCTCGAATGGAGGCCGGGTCAAAACCTTCTGGAAGGAAATAGAGATAGAAAAAGGGGGGTGCTGGTGGCTCAGTAGGTTTTACACTGGAGTTAAGCTGTGAACACATGGTGTACCACCGAAGCTGTGTGTATTTGGCATTTTTTTCCCTGCACCCCCCTGCCACCAACTCAGAAACAGATGAGACTGAAGATGACCTACTGCAGCCACCAAACTAATTAGCAATTCAATTTAATTTGATTTATAATGTGATTTAATGTGATTGTGTGTGTGGGTGAGTGTGTGAGATACTGGGGGCCTTAATAGTAGCCTCAGGCTAATGGCTGACCCAGTCAAAATAAGGAAATATTATTATTATTATTATTATTAGAAGTCGGGGCTTCTATTCGAACAAATACGGTATATAAGTGTGTGTGTGTATAGCAGGTGCAGTTAAAACGGCATGTCATACAGGTCTAACTGAAATCCATTCTTACATACTCCGCTAGATAAACTCTAGATATGGCAGTATGGCTAGTTTCAGATGTATAACGGGTTTTGTTAGTGTAATATAAGGTGAATTGCAAAGCGGTGTAGGTTTTTCTGTTATTTGCCATTCTATTTGCTTAATTTATATTGCAATGGTATAACATGTACAAATAAGCATAGTACAAATATAAGATAAGAATTTCTATGCATACTGAACTAACACATATACCTCCAAAATTGGAAACTTTGCACAGAGACGAACACTTTGTTTTCGCTTTACTAAATTAGTACATTTCAATGCTCTGTCTTGACTCTGGACCGCTAGCTCATCGGGTGTATTATCATCCTCAATGAAGCTACCTTTGCTTTTGCTCAGGCTTCTCATCATGTTTTTATCTAGCCTAAGTTCAGTCCTGCCCAACCCAGTATGAAAAAGTTCTCCGTGTTTTTTCCTTCTAAGGATGTAGGAACTCTCTTATAAACTGGCATTGAAGTAACTATAGAGTCTTCCCGATCATTTTTAGCAGACAAGGATGAATTTTCGGTCATAAATTGTGACAGGATCTGAGAAAAGGGGTCACTTCGCGCTAAGTATACAATGCGGTTACAAGGACATAATACCTTCTAAGTGACCAAAGTTCGATTTTTGTTTTTTTGGATAAATTGACTTTAGACCTTTAGTAGAATATCCTCTGAAAGCGAAACTTGCCTACGATGTGCCAATCTAGAGTTACGGCTCTTGTTTCACCTCCCGGAAGTACGCCATTTTGTTATCCGGATGAAGTGAGGAGGCTGCCGTTCGGAATGAAAAGGGTACTCAAAATAAGCGCATTTTATCGCAATAGTCCCTTTTGACAACTAACTAACTGCTGACTCCTAGTTGACGGTGTATAATGAATCACTGCCAAACGACAGCAAAAAATATAAAATCTGTGGCAGCCATATTACGGGTATGTGACGTCATCAAAAATCCTCGTTCACGAATTAACTGATTGCTAGTATAGACTAGTAAACGGAGCATATCTCCTGAACAAAGTAAGATATCCGAACGCTGTTAGCGCCATAACGATCTACAATGACGTATCTCTCGAGTGATGTCAAAAAATGCGATTTGAAAATATACGCGAAGTGCCCCTTTTCTCAGATCCCATCACAATTTTTAAAGGGAGGTTTATCATAAAACTGCAACAATTGAAACAAAAGCGGAAAACAGCTCTTTCAGCTGTATGGATATGAATAAGATAGACCACTTTTGTTTTCGATTTATAACCGGAAATGTATCACGATCATTTATCGGCTTCTCTTGAACTGTTTGCAATTCAAAATGAACTACCATTTTTGAATGCACTTTCCACATTATATAATATATAATAATATATACACTGACGATTACGCAATCCTATACTTAGCACAGGTCGTATATCAGGCATAACCACCAGTTTGCAGGGTCACGAATGCATGTACTCCCTCTCCACTTTTGTTTTGTGTTGTTAAAGCTTCAAAAAAGCTTTAGGTGTGTTAAAACGACGTCCTTCTATCTTGTTTCAACTGTAAATGAAACGGAAACTTGGAATTTGGCCATGAAAGACATTATGCGGATGGTGATTTGATCGCAAATCAATTACCGGGCAGTTTTCTTCTTGGTCAGTGTATATACTGTATGAATCACGGCTGCCAGATGCATTGTACACATACACAACCCTCAGTCTCAGTCGTATATATGTGCAATACACCTGGCAGCCATGATTTATACAATACATATAATGTCTAGATAATAGTAGTAGTATCATGGCAACACTAGCACCCAAACCCTTTTTATATACGACCTCTACGTCTATTCAAAAATTCAATCCCATTCAAAAAATTCAATGTCAAGCCTTCTGTAATACAAACACAGACCTTACAACTAAACATAAGTATGCACACATAGCAACTGGTTGGCATACCTTTTCTCCAATAACAGCACGGGTGGAGCAGAATTGGGGAGAAGAAGCAAATGTAGTCAATGCATCCACCGACTCAATAAGGGGTTTTGTAGTTGATGCACATGCTTCTCTACATAATCAAAAATCAACACAAACAATTAATAGCACACATGAACAAAACTGATGATAAGAAGCTTGTAGCAACTGGCAAGCTTGCATGCACATATTAGGAGTCTAAAATGTCAGTTTTGACTTCTATCCTGCATTTGGGAAATACCCTAGTAAGTCAAGGAGTGGCCTACCCCCTTCATAAACTGGTTAACCTGGAAATAAAGAATGCAGGATCACTGGATACATTTTGTAAGTGGTAAGGTCACTGGTTCTAAGCAATAGTGATTGGTATGTGCACTGGGGAGTACTGGCAAAGTTAGTTTGCAATTCTAAGCAATACTGACTGGCATTTGCATTTAAGATAGTGAAGATGCTGTATCCCACAGAAAATAAACTTTGAAACTGAATAAAATGGTATATAAGGACTACATATATCAGAAGACCATGAAGTCACAGTGTTTCCCACAGAAAGAAATTGCAACAGGGTGGCTGGGGGTCCAGATGATTCATTGTTATCTGTTTCACTGTGTACTAATGTTTTTTATGAAGGAAAAGATGTTAGGGTATAGCATACTGCATATTCTGCAGTATTACATTACTGGCAAAAGAGATTTCAACATCACGATGATTATTTAGCTCTTTTTAAAATTTACTGCTAGAAAAGTAACAGGGTACTGTTCCAGATGTACAAGGGGAAACACTGGACTTAAGGTATGCATGGGAATTTTGTTTCCATTGTAAAAAATAACCTTTGAGTAAAGTTCACTGGAACTTCGAATAAACTCTGTTGAAACTTCAAACGAACTTTGATAACTGTCAAGCAAACTTTACTGAAACTTCCAAGGAACTTCGCATGAGAACAAAATGTCCTTGCATACTGTAAGTACAGTACAAGTCAAAAGTTACTTTTTTCCACAGGCGCCTCTGCAGATTTCCACGGAAATGTACAGAATTAGGTTGTGGGAAGTTTGTCACTTGCGAATTACCATGCTCGGCCAATTTTCAAAAGTGAATGAAATAGTAACTTTGAAGGTATGACTGTGTGTCAGGGTGCCTTCGAACAAAAGGACTATGGGTTCACTTCAAAGGAAACCACGAACTGTAGAATTATTCAAGAAAAGAATAGTGGACTAACTTTGAAGAAATTAACAGCGAATTAACTTCATTGAAAAGAGCTAGCGCTAACTTAGAACAAATGAATGGTAAACTGTGTATACAATATAATACTAAGTATGTAGAAAAGAATATCTATAGTAGAATGGACCAGCCATTATATTGAGCTAACTTCGATACTTTGCACATGTACACCATTGCTGTCAGAAGGGAGCCATTTTAAAATTTCCGATTTGCAGAATCATGCAGTTTACTTCCGTAGTTTGAGACATTAAATACAATTGCTGTCTGTGGGTGCTTGCAGAAAGGAGCAACTTTAGACCTATACCATATCTGCCACATGATGCTCAGTGATGTCAGTCTAAACGGCGGAGAAACAGTATGAGGGCAGTTTCAAAGGTCGGGCAATGGATTCTAGGAAATCAAACAAACTCCTTTGATAAAATAGTTTAGCTAAAAAATTAAATTCATTTGATTAAAAAGTGGTACAGCTACATCTGTATCGGCTAGGACTGCCTCGGAATGTGGTTTATCTGATTTTCAGGTTGTAAAGGCAAAAAATCAGCAGTATGCACAATGTGAAGTTGTCTACTAATATTTCCTAATTTTCATATTAACTTTCCCAGTAAGTCTTACAACTATAGTATAAATGTTTAAAGTCGAATCAATGATTGTTGATAAATCCTACAATTGGTGACTTCCGTTCATCCATATATGGTATGTGTCATTAACAAGTTATATCATAACCGTAGTACGATGCATTTACAATCGTAATACAATCAAGTTACAATTGTAATACAATTATATTTGTACTAAGAGAAAATCGTATTTTTCTGAAATATTCAAATATTATCATTCTCTAAAGAAAGACATTTACAAAGGTGTTTGCTATTGCCACTGATTGCCCAGGCAAGGTGATTAAGTGTATGTACGGTACTTTTCATAAAAAACTGGACGACGAACGGCGGTCAAACGGGCGGTCAATCAACGGACGTACACCGTACAGTCGCGGACGTACGCCGTACGGACGATAGGCCAATAATAATTACGTCATTTTTGCGCATTGATATCGGTTCGCCGGAATCGGTTTCCCGAGCAAGAATGGCTTATTTTAGGAACGTAAAGTAGCGAATTTCGTTTTAAGACGGAAAGACAAAAGCCACAAGCCAATTGCGAAAGCGTCAGCTAGAGAGAAAGAAACCGCGTAGGTACAAACAACACCCGTACGTACGCCGTACGTACAGCGGTCAATGCCCGGACGGTCACCGTACGTACACAGACTGACCGCCGTTCGTCGTCCAGTTTTTTGTGAAAAGTACCGTATGTACATAATGCAGGTATGAAGTCCATGAAGCTGCCAACTTTTCCAAAGGCAGATAAAATGCACAATCAGAATCAGGTCCTATGCATACGGAAAGTACAAATTAAATCAATAAAATATGACACTAAAATACTACTGCCAATGCTTCCGTTCATCTGTGACACTCTGAGAACTGTCCTGGTAAACATCACGGAGATTCCTGCCTCTATTCTCAGCTTTGAAGAACAGCACAATAATTCCCATGTGAAGTAAAATGCAGCTGCACTGTTTGTCTACAGCTAATATGGTAATGACTACCAGGGTAGTTCTCTCACATCTTTCGGCAAGCATCCATCAGAATAAAGCACTGTCTTCTTCATATGCCTCACAAAATGAATCATTATCATCAAAATACAATCATTACGATAAGTTTATAATTGAAATAGATCCAGTTTAAGATTGTAATAGGACCTAACTACAATTGTCATATACCATAACTACGATTGTAATACAATATGGTTGCGTTATGATATGAGAACTTATTAATAATGTAAGCTTAAAGGACAAAAGCAAAAAAAGTTACAGCCCGAAGAAGGGCTTAAGGTAGCAGCATCAGCTAAAGTGACATACTCAGAATTTTCTAATGTTCAACTATATGGTAAAGGAATACTGGGTACATGATTTCTTTTGTTAAATTTCACAAAATGCTCACAACAAAGCCAACAATAAAGCAAAAAGTTTGTTTATAATTGTAATTTCGCACCTCAAGCAATCATTCTATTGCTTTGCTGATAAGGTATTAAGTATTACAGGAAAGCATAATAGGGTGTGAAATTCTTTTTCTCATAGAAATGCAAATTCTCTTTGTGTACGAGGCATTTCTAAGTGTGAAATGAACGTTTTATCGCAATGTATCTACTGATTTTCCACAGTGGTATGTTATTAATTTATATTTGCCACAAAATAATCAAGACGTTGCGATGTTGTGTATGTGCATGCGGATAAATTCGAAGGATGTAAAATTGATTGAATTCCATCGTTCTTTCAAAATTATTTAGCTCACAAAACGATTTCTTCGGATGCTAAGCTTCTTTTCTGGTGTCAACTATAGGAATACGAACGTTTGTTCGAAGTCACTGCAATTTACCGTAGAAAGCACCACATTCTAGCAAGAATAACCACAGCAGTGTTACCCTGAAATGGCTAAACACACAGACGTCAGTATCTGGATGCAAACTGAAGATGTGGACAGGAGTTCAAAGTCGCAGGTTCTTATCCCAAATAGTAGTTGGTCGTTCGAAGTTACCTATGCCTGATACTCGAATAGATCATACAAGACATTATTCTTCCCGTCCAGATCTTCCTTACTTATCACATAATAACCCAGGAAAGTTTCATTTTTTTTAGCCTTGCAGAAATAAAGCTAATTCAATGTATATGACCACCTGTAAAATTCTATCATGAAATTTGAGGTGTTATAACTTAACCATATGAAGGCGGAATGACTTAATTAGTGTGCAGGGAAGTACCCAGGATATTTTAGTGGTGGTTATTAAGGGATCACCAAAAAAACTTAATATACGCACATACGTATGCGTAAAATGTGCAAGTAGTAGTGTGAAATTGGCTCATGTACATCGTTGCTACAATAGCAATCTCGGCAATGCACTGTAATGTCCAAAATTGAATAATAATTATTAATTCTACGATTGCAGACTGTAGTCTTAGAGAAAAATGTAGAAACTAAGACTCACACACCATGATCAGTGTTCACAGTAGTAGTTATGTACAATAATTGTGAAAATTACTTCTCTAAACTGCCGCCGGTGTGTATGATTGGTCAGTCACGTGCTCGAAAATGGCGTACAATGCACGACCACATGTAGTTCCCAAACAACCCAAGTTGCGTATCTGATGATTTTGTGAATGCTTTTAAATCTCGACTTTCACTGAGATTTCCAGAGGTATATTCTCAGTATACAATAAGTGTATTTAAGTTGTATTCATTGTATACTGCAAAATTTGGTAGTGGTCGGGACTCTCTTAGTCCTGGTCGGTTAAGATGAGTGCTGGTCGGGACCGACCACTGTGGGCACTTCCCTGAGTGTGTCACAAGATTGGTGCACTGTATGCCTACTTGCAGAAGAAGATAGGCTTGCATAATACAATTCATGCTACAGATACAAGATTCTGTAAATTAATCTTTACCCCCCCCCCCCCCCCTTAGCCAATACTGCTACCTTAAGTAGAATAATATAATACACTTCAGTGTCCCAAATGCTACGCTTGTGCACCTACTCATAATACACACACAGTATTTGCTGACCTGTTCTCAGCAGTAAGCTGGCCGGCCAGTGCTTTGATGTTCTTCACAAGATTAGCAGTATTATTTGCTACTTCTTTAGCAGCAGTAACAAAATGTTTCTTTGCCACAGGGTTGGAGGTTCTCTGTGAGGCAGTCTTGCATGCATTGCACAGAACACTAGTGTGCTTGGCAATGACTGTAGCAGCAGCAAGGACCTTCATGGCCAAAATATTGATGTAAATTGCATATCATACCACATAAAAATACCAATGTACAACCTGCTGCTGAGTTGATGAAGAACTGAGCAGACTTTGACAAGCAATGCTAATGGCCTGACTAGCTCTGGCAAATGATGTTTGATCTACAAGCCCTTGTTGTGCTGCTATGCTGGTGGAATCTCCTATTCCCACTAGATAAGCACTCTATGAAGCAAGAGATAGCACCAAATAATTGAATTGTGAGAAAAATACACAAAGATATTCATCATGAGTTATTAAATAACTTACTTGTGCTGTAGCTTCAGTGATTTGACACACAGCATTGGCAAGGTTAATTACTTCAGTACCCAAGAGGTCCATTGCTCCATTCTTGGCATGAAGAGGGATTTGTGCACCTGTCTGGGCTACAACCTACATACCAAACAAACTGATGTGGCAAAAGCCCTCCAGTGCAGTGCATACAGAATACACCGAATGAAACTGTAGCAAGCAAATGATAACATTGTTGATATTTCTTTCCGCAATAAAACTAAACTAAGGGGTGAACAGTTGTGTAACTGTCAATCAGGACTTGGTGCAGGAAACAGTGACTAAGTCATAATTAAAGGGGAACTGACATCAAAATTTTGGATGTCCTTTTTATGTCAAATAACGATGAAAAGTACTTTGAAAAGCTTAAAAGAGGCATTTAAACTTACTTGCAATCATTATTCGAGCTATATGGCGACCTCAAACTGCCGCCTCTTGACCACCATGTTTTAGTGCGGTCATGACGTCAAAAAACGTAATTGGTAGCATCTTGCCGTTTGCTTGTACTGCTGCGATACGGCTGGCCAGCCAAAAGGCCCTTTTAACCGTGGAGAGCGGCACGAATACGATGTTTTCGGCTTTAGTGACAGAGAGTACATTTATGCAATCCTTAGAATAAACGATATGACCGTATCTTAGAGTTTGGGCTGGTGATACACCTCCATGGGTAGCTCTTTGCAGCCAGAATATATACGACCATCGTCACAAAGTAGCTTTTTCGTGCATTTTTGATCACAATGCAGTTTCAAACAGTCCTTATTGACTGTAATGTTGTCAAAATCTTTGCTAGGCATGGTTAGAGTAAGTATTGAAACCACATAACCTGGTTCAAGGCATAGTTGTATTGCTGCATCACTTTTAGTGCTCATTGCACAGCTTGCAGACCAGACTGTCCAGCATTTCAGCTAACCTAGGTGACTCATTCAAGGCCATAGAAATAACTGTGTCTATATGTATTAGTATCATAGATGCATTGTATTAACTGAGGTCCAGAAAACTCAGTTTTCAAAAGTGTTTGAGCGTTTCAATGAAATGAAAATGGTACAAATTCCTTCAAAGCATTATTAGATTCCATGCCATATCAATTTAGTGATGAATCGGTCGCAATAGCTGTGTAACTGGCATTTATTCACTGCAGTTTGCTTTGCGGACGGTTGTTCGCAGGCTGATACGGCAAAGAATGAAGAAATGTGAAAATGGCTGCAGCAACTACTCATTAAACAAATAATACCTCGAAGGAGTCGATCCATTCGGGTTGCCAAACATGGACGAAGGAAACGATCGGCTGGCATTTAAACTTGCGAGTCGCGCTGGATAAAGTGCTCGTTTTTTGAGCCTTGAGATTGGCCGATCCCGCTTGAATTGCTTGGAATCTTTCACTGGGGACTGAAAAAAGCTTCGATTAGGCGTAAAACGACAATGTTACCCTCGCAGCCAAGTACAGTACAATTTGGCTTGACTACTACACCATTGTCTTCCCTATCTGTCAGTATGCGAAAGTCCACGTGGTTTGGTAGGATGCTACCAATGACGTAGGTGACAAAATTATCACGGTGGTCAATATCGTGATGTCACACGCTGGTTTATGGACCGTTTTCCCCTTAACCAAGGTCATGATGCAAAAATTACCAGTGCCATTCGTACTTACATAAAAATATCTAACTTTTGAGGTAAATTTAATTTTTGATGTCAGTTCCCCTTTAATGACTTAACCCTTTTTCGTTCACACACGCGCAATTATCTACGTCCCTCACGTTTACAGTCCACTTTAGTGGATCATAGGCCCTCACGTTCACATTAATAAAGTTTATGCGATTAATCTATTATTTGGTTTGTGTACTAAAGGAAGACCGAATACACATATGATACAGTTTCAGCGTCTAGTGATCGTGTACAAAAGAGATACAGCTTCCAAAAGTTCATGTGTTTTACCGAAATATACAAATGATATACATTATTATGTGGAAAACAAAATGGCTGGCGTACACGTGTGAATGTGTTTGGTTTAGTTTTTCGTGTGATACAGTCTAAAGCACAGGACGACACAGAGTGGAACCGGCTGATCTGAAGAGCACTGCTTGCATCCGTAGCTGGTGCGCCGTCTCATCTTCGCTTGACTGCAGATTCTGCAGTGCAACGACTTTTCCAACTTTGTAGGCCAGAGTCGTTCGATGTAGTGCGAAGGGCCACCGTCCACAGTCCTGCTCCCCGAAATCTTGCGTACGGAGTGCATGGATAGAAGTTCCTTCACCAGTTCCATCCGAAATTCCTTCTGCGTTATTTTCGGGCAGTTTGGAGTATTCTGATGGACAATGTGCGCGTTTACGACGGCCACATCCAAGCCGAAGTAAAATATACGTATCCACCACTTCTTGGAGCGTCTGGAGCAACTGTAGACCTTTCGCTTGGCGTCAGCATTGTCCACTCCTCCCATGTTGGCATTGTATAGCTTCACACTCTCTGGGCACTCAACATTGATGCTGCTTCCATCCTTTTTCTTCCTCTTGACTGTGGTCTTCTTCTGTGGATCTGTGATCGTGTTGAGGAAGTTTACCTGTTTTTTGTCTTGCCAAGCAAAGCATTCCACATTCCCCACCATTAGGGACTTGGTATGCCCGCGTTCTTGGCTGACTTTCCTCAATTCTCGTGGAAAGCGCCGTCTGTTGGCTCGGGTGGTGGCAATCATACCAGTCTGATGGGTGAGTAATTCGTCTGCCAGCTCAACGGAGCTGAAGAAGTTATCAAAATACAGGTGGTATCCTTTGTAAAATAGATTCTCTGCAAGATCAAGCACCACCTTTGACCCTAGACTGTTGACTGTGGTTCCCTCGGCCCCGATGTAGATTCAGAAATCACGCAGATAGCCATTCTTCGCATCACACCTGCACCAAACTTTGTACCCACGTTTGGTAGGTTTCATCGGCATGTACTGCTTTAGCGTTGACCGTCCCTTGAACCCCACCATAGCTTCGTCAATTGAGTTCTCCCGGTGTGGATGGTAGCACCTCAAGAAATTCTTGCGGAGTCTGTCCAGAAATGGCCTTACCTTGTGTAACTTGTCAAATTGTGCGCGACCCCTTGGCAGTGCTGTGCAGTTGTCGTTCAGGTGGAGAACAGACAGTAGGGCTTTGAAGCGAAGAACTGGCATACCACGGGTAATCCCAGGAGCACCAAGAATGGAGTCATTCTTCCAATAGTCCGCCAGCTCCGGTTGGACATTGATGCCCATTGCAAAGATCATTCCAATCATGAGCATCAATTCTTCAGCTGTGGTGTCATACCATTTGTAGGATAATTGAGGAGGCTTCTGATGTGCATAGCGATTGCTTTCCTTTGCCAAGTAGGCAAAGAAGTCACTACCAACCATCAAGAAGAATTCTAGGGGTGTTGCAGTGCTTGCAAGATATGGCAGCGAAGGACCAACAGGCTCAGAGAAAGTGGGGAGTGAAGTGGTTGGATTGGATGGAGAACTGCTGGTGTCCATTGTGATACTGTGGTCACTTTCCTCTAAGTCATCTAGTTCTCCATCATCTTCATCCTCTACCTGTGCAACATCCAAGGGTTCCCGAATATCATCATTGTGGGTGTCATTTGCACATTCTTCATCATCTTCACTGTCATTCCAGTCCACATCTTCATCCATCACAAGATCCAAGGCAGAACATTCACTCATCTTTGTGCCATCTGTATATTATATTATATATGCATGATTGTGTATGTGTATCTTGTATTTTTTTACCTTTTTGATTTATTCATGTTGTACAGTACGGTTCATGGAAAAGTAAACGATTTTAACTTTTCACCTTTAGCTATTTCCGGGTAAAAGTTAACGGAATAGTGCTAAAAGGTAACTGTTAACCTTTAACTGTTAACTCCCTACTACCCCCTCGCTATATGACGTAGTAATATTCTTACGCAATAAGTTGCCGAAGATACATTTTAGCCTTGTTGCGGCAAGTGAAAGTGCTGTATTAGGCTTCGAAGTTCTATTTTATCGAGTTCTTGTAATTTTGAATCTGGTTAACGATAGATACAATTCTCATGGGATTCTGATACATTGAAAGCGGTTCGTCCGAGATGCGACAAGGAGACGGTGTTTGGAATCCGCGTTGAAGATGCGTAGAAGGGCTGGCGTAACTGAGAACATTCAAATCGGCGAAGGAGTTACTATTAAGTATTCATCATGACACGTTGCTTGCAATACGCTAATAAAATGATAGCTAAAAAGCCTTCGAGAATCAACAAAATGGCAATGTTTCGTCTCGTACGTCATTAGTTACGTCACAAATACGTGTTATGTATCAGTTAGAAGTTAACTATTAACGGTTAACCGTTAACTTTTAACCTGTAGCTTTTTCCAGTGAAAAGTTAACCCAAAAGCGTTAACTTTTAACTGGTTAACGTTTACTTTTCCATGAACCGTACTGTATTGTGCACTTGATTTGGTATTTATTGCAGTTTTAATTGTGAAAAATGTGTCTAAGGACACTTTATCGACTAGCATGACACTTCGGAAGACAAACTTACAGATAATACGTGCCACGGAGGCCTTGTACACGACTTCCACGCACTACAAGCATAAAAAGTGTATTTACACATACCTTGAAGAGAAATGAGGTTCTAAAAGTAACGCAAAAGGTACAAGAAGCTTCGAATATCATGAAAAACGTTTCAATCGCGCCAAAACAGAGCCACTAAAGTCACGATCCACTATAGTGGACGATGAACGATAACGCAAAGTTTTTCACGTCTGCGTAAACGGTAACTTGCGCATCCACTAAAGTGGACGGTGAATGATTAAAGGGTTAATTTACGTTTCAGACAAAATGAAACATGTTTAAAAGCAAGAAAATGGTTCCTGCAATATATATACATATATATATATATATATATATATATATATATATATATATATATATATATATATATACGGTAGGCATCACAAAAAACTTTACGTATTGTAAATACAGTACGGCAGAATAACGAATTTATAACGCCGTTATTACAGAGCAATAACAGATCGTCGATTGAGAACTACAGCTCAAGGTACAAGTCAGCTACAGACGAACTACAGGTAAACTATGAGAATTATAACAAACGAACTACGATTGTAGTACAAAATGGTAGGAACAATAAACTAAAGCCATTCAATCCTTAAGCCTGGTTCACAATATTGCGCTTCCATGTGCGGTTATGAAGCAGCTGGTCCGTTCGCGTCTATCGCTCTTCATCGATTTTTTTTCTTAAAGTTTCAAAGCGCCTTGCAACGACAGTTTACTACAATGACGGCAAGAACTGTATAAAATACAATTCTCTGCTGCTTGTACTCCGAATAAACCATTTCTGCAGTAAATTCGTTCAGAACAAATTATTATTAATGCGCATATCCGTTGAACTACCTCTTTGTGTAGGTGTAAGCGTACGCTCTTCTCTTCTGATGTGGCTGAAAGCGTTTACCTTGTATCGGATTACGCTAGGATCGAATTACACGAGATAGAATTACAAATTTAGTACAAACGAATAACAATTTGTAACTATGGAGGTAATACGAAACAATATTCTCGACTGCGCTGATTTCGTCGTTCAACGCCATTTGTAACTACATTACAAAACAGCGCAATAACATTACGCAACGACGTAATAACAATACAATACGTAAAGTTTTTTGTGACGCGTACTGTATATATACATATATAGATAGATAGATAGATAGATAGATAGATAATATAATAGTTAAACCATAAATAGATAGATAGATAGATAGATAGATAGATAGATAGATAGATCTGTCATTTATCACATGAGCAAAGCGAGTGCGATAAATGACGCAACACCACAAAGTGCCATGGTTTAACTGACTTAGCTAATGCTTTCCCACGGATTGGTGCGTAAGGTGCGTATACCGGGTAAACAGTTGGCTACTGTACTTCATATCCCAGAGATGGATGAACATAACTTTTATAGAGAACTCTACCGGTAAACTATTGATCGTGGGTGTCATCCCTAGACTTAGGACCACCGAATATGGAGTAGGCACCCTCTGAGACCAGGGCGACTTGTTGCCTAAACAATCAATCGGAAAGGAGTTGGAAAGGCTGCTGAAGAGACATCAAAGCCGAGCGAAGAGAAGCAGTTTCGAATTCGTTCGATCAATTTCCCAATTCGCTCAGCTGTAGTTTGGCTCTGTACAATTGCAAAATCCGCCATTTGGCAGTATCAATTTTAGCGGATATTGCTACGTGATGGAAACTTTTGGTTTGCAAAGCCTGTCAATCATACCTAACACTTTACTCGCCTGACTACTGTAACAGCATTCTCCCTAATGTTGTCTGCTTTATGGGGAAGGGTCTGCATGAAACGTCAATGTGCACGCTTTTTAGCTTAAAAATACTGATTTTGCCGAGCTTTGTACTGTGAAAGACCACCTTTCAAGTCAGGTGTGTTAAGTTGGACTAGGGTATTTAAATAAAAAGACGATTGAAAAACAAATGGGAATAGCCATGGGTACATTAGCTAAACGGTATATATTATATTATTCTGCTACACATCCAAGGAATGTCTTCCCTTGTACTATTAAGATCAAAACACTGTATCTAGGGCAATCCAATACGAAATAGTAAAGAAGTAAAACATAAGACTGCATAACACTCGTTCACGTACCTACCACATGCAAGTATCTGGGATTGTAAAATCTCATCATCAATTATTGAAGAAATACAATAATATTTCATTGTGAACTTCAACATCACAAATGAATTACATACTGTAGGGTAGACTTATGAACAACAAAAAATTATCCAATTTAATTCTTTTGACACTGATTTGGACGAAAAAGAACTCAAGAAAGTGTGTAGAGACAAAATGTACTAACCTGAGACTTCTCTGTAACAGTTTCTAGACATTCATAGTAGATAACATCAGAAACAGACTCTGATGGGGACTCCAGTAGGGAAGCAGCAGCCTAATACATAAAATTAGGATCATGTTAAAAATAAAGTAGCAGACAGGAGAAACATTCAAACACACTTCTATCTTCCTTAAAGCATTATCACATTCTCGCTGACCAGGACCATAGCTTGTACAAACATCCAAAAGTTCATTGATGGAGTCAGTGACAGCTCTAAAATAAGACACAGCAATGATGAACAATAATCATAATAGTTATCAATGAACATTGGACATTTACACAGCTAATAATATCATGTCCATATGTACCTTGCAGCTGCTGTCAACTGATTCATGACATTAGGAGCATTGGGATCAGCGCTCAAAGACTTGGCTGCCAAAAGCAATTTACTAGAACTGACAGAAATTGTTCTCAAGTAGCCAATGACTGCATCTTGTGTCTGCTTGTCATGAGATGCACCAGCCAACGTCAAACCTACCAACATGTTATAGTTGTGAGCCAGGAAAACATTACCGGGCCACAATACACTTAACTAACCGATTTGGAGTACATCTTGGTACTTCTGACTCAAAGTCTTGGCTGCAATAGCAAGTTCATCTGGTGTACCACGTGCAGCACTGAATAGAGATGCTGCTGACTCATTTAGTGAACCAACAACAACCTTCATTTTGGACTGGAGAATGTGATATGCCTCACCGCCGCTAGGAGGGAACTATAGAAGACAAATACTTGCTGTGTTAAAGAGTGCAACAAGCTACATTATAAGTCCACAAACCTGGTTCTTCTGCAAAGCCTGACTAGATTCAGCAATTACCCTTATTGCGTGATCAACATCTCTCTGCCCAGGCAAACAGTTCACAACTTGATTCAGAGCCTGAGAAACAGCTTTGGCAGCCTTTTAGATTTAAGAGGACAAGAAAAGATACTTGAAAACAGTGCACAAGGGGAGGGGGGACTAAAATCATATACGTAACCTTGGGAAAATGCAAAAAGTGAGTATAAATGTCCACAGTACTGTTTCATGTAACTGCTATACACTTGATATAAGGGTTGCACCCATGTGACTAACTAGGGGAAAGGTGGTCAAAGACCAAACATTGGCATATGCAGCAATTGTTACAGTATAGCTTACTACGAGCTTACTCTTGATATAGAAATTACACTCAAATCAATAAATTCACTTAATACAACCTCTTCACCCCTAGTCTCAATAATAAGAACCGTGATGAACATGTAAATATACACGCATCTTTTTTCTTGAATATAGCATCCACTACCATGGTAACGGTATATTGTATACAATATGGGCATCTAACTTTCCGTGTGTTTATACTTTGAAATCTGTGATTTCAAGAAAATATCTCTTTGTAATGCTCCTTGAAAGCTTTCCAAAATACTCTTTAAATATAACTCAAAAGAAGCCAATTCAACATTGTAAAAGAGAAAAGCCTTCTTAGCGATTCTTTTGGCAAATTCCTTTCTTAAACTTGATTTTTAGCATTCAAATTACTTTGCCGAATTCCTAAAAATCAAGAACATTTGCCCAAAGTCCACGCATGCATACTAGAATGGTTAAGACATAGGCACTAGGGCCTATGTCTTAAACACTAAGTAGTAATTAACACCTTGATGGGACAGGGTCTGACTCTAGGGATTGTGTCAAGAGATGTTCATCAAAATAGTGATACTGAAGCATACATTTTTAACCATTTCTCCACAAATCTACAGCCCAGCCTTGAATGCAATGATACGGTACATATCATAAAAAAGGTGACGCTAAAAGGTAACTGAAATCAGTGCAACAGTTAACTGTTAACCACTAATCATTAATGGTCAATTTTTTGTGAATTAGCTATAACCGTCACCATTACACTAATTAATATTCATAATGCACATGTCACAGTACAAACTAGGGCAAAGATCTATGGTGCAACAACACTGAAACATCACGGATTTCGGATCCTCCTTGTTCTCTCGACAGCTCTATGTGAAATATTTCATCCCTTTTTGTCCAGAATTTTCACAAGCTGAGTTGATGTGGTTTATTATCCTGCTGCATCTTTTCTTCTATTGCTTCCAGCATCAGCTTGAACAGTCTGCCACTTTCTTATACTTACGGTACAGGTCATTAAAAAGTTCCCACTTAGTAATCATAATACAAATTTATTACGATATATTTATGACTTAGATGCAATGAAATTACTATCACAATACGAAGAGATAACAATCATCCTGTGTTCAGAGTCTACCAAAATTACGAAGTGCTTTAAAAGAAGAAAAAGGTGTTGGTATGTGACATATGTATGAAGAGTTTTGCAACTTCTGCTTCATGATCGCGTCTGATCTCATGCGATAGCCATTTTGTGCAAATTTCACAATGACGTAAGCGCGCATATAATTTTGCATTCACAGTGAGACTCCTGGTAGATTCATCCCCGAAAACTCACCCCATGCAGTTGCTGTTGGCAGCCAAGTACAGTGAAACCTGTCTTAACCCTTTATCGTGGATGAGCCCCTATAGTGGCTCGCGCGTGACCAATCCCTGTTGTGGGCTAAATAGTGAAATTGCGTAACCGTAGTCGTGGAAAAGCCACTATAGTGGCTCCTTCTTTTTCAAGCATTTTCGAAGCGAATTCCATTGCTCTCGGCACATTTAACAGTTTTAAAGCTCCCCAAGCTTATAAGAAACACAAATGAATACTTAACTAAAGGAAATTTCCGCACACTAACTTTGAATAGATCGAAATCTAAGGGTATAAAAGTTCCGTCGACGGGTGAAAATACTCACTGTTCGAACAGCTTACTTTCACCACAGAAACCTTCCAGAAGTAGCGCAAATCCACTGTGGGATACGAAACAAGCCCTAAATGAATAGTTCGTCCAATTTCAGCTGAAGGTAAAGCCCTGGCACTTGAGGAAGCGAGTAAGGAAACTGTCGTGCGAATTCCGTCGAACGATGGAATTTCTTCCTGATGTTTGGCATCATTTCGAAGGATTACTCTTCAGAGGGTACGAAGAGGTACAGTTGCAAGCAGTAACAAGGTGCAAGAGCTTGTAACTCTTCGTTTTCGCCAAGAAGCTCTATTCGACGAACCAAATTCTTCGTAAAACATTGCATAATTCCGCATATCATTGTATAATCGCCGCATAACACAGTATTTCAGTTCTTTTTTGTACTATTTTCTATTTGTTATAACTGCGTTGTAATGTGCACCACAGCTCTTGAATTGCTGGCATGTGCCCTTATCACCACACGTAGTCTGCATATAAAATTTGAACAAATTTCGCTGAGATACGCTGATTTCCCACAACTACTAGTTGAGCCACTATAGTGGCTTTTCCACGATAACGTGTTTTTCGCGGGCACTTTTGCTCCACGATAAAGGGTTAAAGACCACTTGTACAGAAGGACCACCTGTCTATAGTGACCGCTGTAGGCTAGTCCGAGAACTACTAAAGATATACTATTGCACCTCTACATAAGGACCACCTGTTTATAGAGACCACAATTTCTCGGTCCCTGAAGTGGTCGTTATATACAGGTTTCACTGTATAAGAAAGTTAATACTTATGTCTCACGATTAATTTTTGTAACTTGGCGAATATAGTTTCGCTGTCTGCTTGCGTATGAGCCGCCATCTTTGATCTTGTCATTAACTTTCGACGAGTGTGACTTCACCTGTATCGTGGAGTCTGTCCTTTTGTATTTCTAAACAAAATATGTCATTACCTCTCCTTGTGGTTTTAAACCCTTCAAACTGAAGTGCCGTACGAATAGAGGGTACGTTTAGGTCCTATTTGCGCCACTGTCTGCTTTACATAGTCGGAATACATTTCTTCTTCGCTCAAACGTGAAATATTTCTTAGGAAACCTTATGCAGCGAATAAACAAGGTTAAAATATATACCCCTTTCACATGGATCTGTCATGCCAAATTTGGACCCCCCTAAATTAGGCCTATGGGGGCAAATTTGGTTGCTGTTTTGGGCCCCATGGGGCCTAATTCAACCTGATTCAGTTGCTGTTTTGGGCCCTACCAAAACAAAGTAGCCCCTCCTTTTATTTCAGTCCTGAAAATGTAAAACAAGGCTGAAAAATTATAAAGTTAGTAACAATTGTAGGAATAGAAGGGTAGGGGAAAAATAAGAAGTCTTAGTAAGGCATAATAATAGAGGTGATAATAAAGTGAAGTCTCAAGAAGAAATATTGATATAAAGAATTCTATATACAAATGGGACGGACTCAGTAAGATTAATGTTCTCCAAAGTAGTAAATTGTGGTTGTGTAATATGAATCCATGCAGTACACTTTGTACATGGTAAACGTCATCAGTTTCATCTTTTCGCATGGATTGTGAAGATATGAGGATTGTTTAATCTTTCAGTGAAGAAGTTGAATAAACACAGATTCTTACTATGTGCTACCATTTTATAGGACGAGTTTGGCTATGTCAGATTACATAGCACAGAGCAAGAATCTGTGATTGTTGTACACTGGATTGAATAATCCTCACAAACTAATCGCTCTTTCGATATATAACTGACCATCGTCCAAGATCTTTCATACTCTCTTGTGAGTTTTTGGAGCTTCCTTCCGCAGGATAGCGGCAAGCAGTGTCTCGAGAACAAGTAATTACGTACCGAATCGCTTTAAAAAGAATTTCGTCTTCTTCAGTTCGATTTTTGTCCTTAGTTTCAGACATTACTATCGCTTCAAATTGCTTTCGATTTTGTTCGATTTCTTCCTGTTTCGATGATTCCGTTCACGGCAATCGCTCTACTTCTGCAAATTCCAAGGGGGGCCATTTTTGGCAGGGCGGAACCATTTCGGCACACATGTTATCTGCCGTTTTAGGCCCAGCGGAACCAATACGGCGGGGGGCCAAATACCGCATGACAGATCCTTTAATCCAGATTGAATCTAGATTGAATCCGGATCAACATGTTCACTTGCACAAGTAAATCTAGATCAAGAATGTGGATTAAGACCACCTTCAAAGCTGGTCCAGGCTTGATCCAGATTAGTCAAATCCAGATTGAGTCCAGATTAGGTGTCCATGTTAAAGGGGCAATAGAGATATGCATTTTTCACAAATGACGATTGAAATACAATTTCATCCAAATTGTCATCTGATCATTATACGATGATTTTACCATGACGATACTACGAATTTATGATCTTAACACAATAAAACTTGATTACGAATACGATACGATATGGGAACTTTTTCATGACATGTACTGTAATTCTGCATAGCTGCCCACACAGTCTATTTGGGTACCCAAAACCCTTCCCTACAAGGACATGTGCCACATTCCTGTAGGAAAGCCTACTCTCAAAGTAGTTCTGCAGAATTCACTACTTTTACAGTACGCGTTGACAAAACCATCTCAAAATCGATCAATCTTTGAAAAGATTCAGACACCTAAGACAATGTACACTCACATATTTTGAGCAGATCTCACAGAAAACCGTTAACTTTGGATAACCCCTGTCATTTAACGTTTACTATTTCACGCTTATTTGTTATCCTTATTTCGGTAACCATTAACTGTTATCTGGCTGTTTTCGGATAACATCAAGTTTTTATGACATGTACTGTACACACACTACACATATATACAGAAAATGATGTTAGTGATAGTCCATTACTTAAAATTAGTACCATAAAAGATGCAACAAAATGCACTAAATTCACATATACATACTTGAGCAAGCCGTAGCTGTTTATTAGGCTGATTAGGAGATTCCACTGAAGTTTTCGCTTCTCGGATCAATGAAACAGATTCATCCATGACTTGCTTTGAGGACTGAAGAATATAGTCTTGAGTACCCTTGTCACTAGTACCAGCTGCTACACCTCTGACAGATTTTGCAAGTATCTACCATACAAACCATACTCTTTGTAAAGGACTTGTCAAAGCAATGTACACTGAATACAGTGAATAATGAGTCTAATGCATATATACACACCAGAAACTAAACAGAGAGGTATAATAGCTGCCACATTGGCCATCCACACTTTGAGACACATGGGAATGTGTATGTACATTGAATGTACGTACACATTTCAGGGAATTATCCAGGGTTTTTAAGTGTGGCTAATGAAACTATTGATCTTTGACTTACCACACTGATTATGTTACATGAAATGTGCAAATACATGAAGACATGGTCACTACAAACAATTGCAAATAAACAAAATTGACAAACATCATATACCACCTTCTTTTGAGTTGTTTGGGCGAGTTTAATACTGCTTGCTACACATAGTGTACCTAAATATACTTGTACCATTTACAATAATGCAACAGCAGTATACCCTTTTTTGGCTTACACAATAAACTGCATAGCGGGAAACTTTGGCGAGGGTTTAATTGGTGTTTTGGCAGATTTGTGGAATAAACGCCAAATTTAAAAGTCGTCAATATTGTAATCATTGTGGAATCCATGTTTCCTGCACTTATTTCCACATACTTCTCTCAGTCACCATGTTTTAAACTTATAAGATGGCGGCAGAGCAATGGTCTTGCTACGATCGTAGGACGAAAACTCTCAGAAATCATTTAAACTAATAATAGTTTATAGTATTTATGTTCAATTCGCCAAATTAAATTTTTGCTAATACCATCTGGAAACAAATTTGCCAAATATAATGCTTGCCAAAATCTCCCGCTATATGGTAGCTCACCCGCTATATGGTAGCTCACCATGTGTCAGTGTTGCTATTGGACAGTTTTTGTGAATGATTCTGGGAGAAGCCTTTGGTAAACTAAACAGGTCAATATTCTATAAAATTTGTGAACTGCTGTGAGTTTGTAGGTTGTGGTAGATTCAAGTCAAATACTGGTCACACTTGACCCGGGTCAACCATTGCAGGCACTACACTGGGAATAGAAATAAAAAGTTCCACACGACACTGGGCATTAACTAACTTTCAAAGAATTGGCAGTTTCCCTTGCTGCAACACCAGTGTAAGACTCATTGCCTTGATTAGCAGCAGTCAAGAGCTGAGCCATGGATGATCCTACTGCTTTTGATACTGCTCCCAATTCCAAGGCACAAGATGCAACCTTAAAACAAGGCACAATCCATAAGCATGTGTTTTAAATGTGTAACTACGTATGTACTACATGACTGAGCATCTTACAGTCTCTCCAGGCAATAGTAAAAGCTTTCCAGCTGCTGCTTCACGTTTGTACATTTCCATATCTCTTGACAACTCCCGTACAAGATCAATTGCACTATCAATCTCCAGTGAACCACAAACCTCTGCAGCCTTCAATGCATCATTAGAACAAGCAGATAGGGTAATTAGACACATCATGTGAGACACCTTTCCATGAGTATACAAACCTTACTAGAAGCATTTCTCAACTCAGCAAGAGCACCAGCAGTAGCTTTGGCAAAATTTCCAAGCTGAAGAGCAGCTGCTGGGTCATTGACAGTGGGTACAGCTGCCTTGGAAGCTGCAACAAGTCTTCCAGCAGGCTAAAAACAAACCAGAAACCTCTAGTAAGGAGTGTTATGATAGTATATAGTATAATCATTCAGTTTCATACCGCCAACATTGACTGCGAAGCATTAATCAGACCCAACTGAGTACTAGCCATATCTGGATGGCTCATGGATGCTCTTACACATTGCACCAAGTGAGACACTTGCTCAGAAACAGCCTACAAGCAAGAAATTAGACTAGCAATCAAAATCTGTAATATGCAGCTAAATATCTGGGAGGAACACAGTTACCATAATATGCTTCACATACCATACTGTCTGAAATTTTCGCATTTTTATTTTCACGAATGCATGTAGGCTATTAGTCTAGGGAGCCAGGCCAAGCCAAAATTCAAAAATATAATTCTGTGAATCTGAACCCATTAGTGAAATTCACGAAAATAAAGTCCCACGGAAATTTCGGACAGTACAGTAGCCCAAAAAGATAATACCATAGATGTACACTACACTTGTACACACAAAATATGATGCATATTGTTGAGACATCAAACAAAAGAAATGTAAGGCACATTTCATTCACCTTGACATCTAAATTAACTACCTTAGACTCACTACTGTATTTGCTCTAAAAATTATTCATCATTTATATAACCATTACATAGGTCTAACATTTTCATTTACTACTATCCAACTATGAAGAATTCTTGGCTATTTGACTTCTGTTGTGCAACTCTAAGTTATTTGTCATCTTTGCGAAGGAAACATCAAGTTAAATTGAGACAATCAACTACCATAGGCGTACAGTACCTTTCATGGAAAACAGTCCAGTACGGCGTCAGTTGGTCAGTTGCTCAGTAGGCACTCAGTCAGGAATCAATTGTCACTTAGAACAACGTCATCTCATGATGAGTAATGAAATGTCACTGCTGTTAGGCAATGCTAACAATTGCAGAGGAAAGGAATGGCGAGAAATGGTGTATTCAAACTACGGTATTCACAGAAATTGTTTAGATTACGCAGAATAAACTTTATGTGAACTTCAAAGTTTAAGACAAACTTTACTGAGCGTTGAGGCCACCATACTAAAAATTTGCACAAACTTAACTGATACTTTGAACAATCTTCACTGAAACTTTGAGCGAGCTTCTCTGAATCGAAACTTCAAGAAAATTCCGCTTCCAAGCAATAAGGGAGGCTGCGGAGCTATTGCTACTGCTACTTGTATCCAAATGATACATCTTATCCAAAATTGACTTCCTTAAGAAGTTAGAACAGATTTGCCTGGTCCAGCAATTGAAAAGATGCTGCCAACTCTCAGGAGATAAATCGCCAAATAGAGGCGGACGACCAGACTTTTCTTTTGGATTTGACAACTCTTTAGAGAAAAAGGGAGTGAGTGCTTCGATTGCTTGTGAAACGTCACTGCCGATCACACAGTCGCTCAATTATTACCTGGGTGGTCAGGCAGTGAGTCGGTCACGTGGCTATTGCCTGGACACTGGACAGTTTTCTATGAGAAGTACCGCATTTTCTTCTTGTAGACACAGACTTTGACTAGAATGATTATTTTTGGAGTTTAATCCAACTTCAAGGATGGCCACATACTGTTTCTGCACCTAGTGCTGCGTGCCAAGGTCTTCATTGTACACAGACGAGTCACATGATTAGCTTTCATTAGAAGCAAGGACTTCAAGATTTAACAACCTTTTCTATATTTAATTTTCATTATGCATATACTCTATTGCTGCACAAAAATTCGATATTAATTTTTAGCAGGGCAACTATAGGCAACTCTTTCAATGACTAGGGAGGTTTTATTAGAGCAAATACAAAAGTAGTGTTACACATACACATGTGTATAGTGGGCAGCATTTTGCAAACAAACAATACAAATATGTTCAATGAACCACTCCAAACATAATCATATGTATGTGAAATCACAATATGCACACTCTCCAATGTTTTTTCTACACAATTATTGTGATATGCCAGCAACCTGTTGGTGGATAGTAAGTGAAAGATTGCATTTGCAAGAGAGCTGACACTATTGTCCTGCAACTTCTGCCACCTTACTGGCACCAAGGGCCAATGCAGTGTATCAAGTAGCTGAAGCAACACAAACCAGATAACCCAGATAGCACATAGAATTGGTTCAATATTGTCATGTTTAGTTAGATTGTGTGTACAAGTGGACATACGTGTATGCACTCCACATATGGACTACAAGATATGCCAAAGTAAGAGATAGGCACAGAATAACACTGCAAAGACTGCCACAAAAATTGGACTGTTGACAATAGGTTTTGTTTCCATAACAATTTACCAAGGATGGCAACTAAAATAGGCGACTATCACTCTATACACACAGCTGTTGGTTGCTAGTCCCGCGAAGCCAGACCCATGCTTGCCGTGACTGACGTCACCGGAAAGGTGAGAAAGGGTCTGGTACTTTGCCTATACAGAAATTTGTTAATGTCCAGGAATGTTTGGACGCTTTGATATGCAAATTTTTGACCGCAAACAAGACTCGGTGTATTTTCACGGTGCCCTTCTCCAGCTGTTAAACAGAAAGGATGTCTTGTCTAACCTTTCTCTACTGGTTGTCATTGCCTCAATCGCTAGTCATTTTCATGGTCATTCATGGCAACGTATGTGGGACATGTCCACGCTAATTTGGAGGTGTGAAAATTTCGGTCTTTTTTATAGCCTTAGTTCTGAACTAGTGGAAGCTTCAGAACATCAAACGAAGGCTTAACATGTAGGTAGAGGCATAAACGTTTCGAGAATTACCATTTTAAAAGATCTGATCTATTCACGAAGAAGCTCAAATGGTTTTCCTAACCCCTATTAGAAAGCAAAACGCTTTGGGTGCAAGATGGTGGAATGCTTCTAAGACTATTCTTTCACATAAATCGTTATAGCGAAACATTTACTAACTTTTCCATGCGGAGACATTGACAATTCCGCTCCAAAGCCGAGATCTGTAAAAACGACCCACTAATAGCAAAATTCAAGCTGTTGTAACTTGCGACAGGAGTGAAGGTTCTTTTGCCTCCACATGGAAAAGTTGTATATTACAAATGGCTCGAAGTTGGCACCTATGAACTGTCTCCAGCTTGTTCCTTCACGTTGTGCTCAGCTGAAAGCAAGAATTCAGAAGGACATCCAGCTAGGTCACAGGCCAGCATGTGACAGAGTAAACGTGATGACAGAAAACTTCACTAATCGCGGATTCGGTATTCGTGTACGCCTGAACATCAGGCTGAATCATGAGATAAATGTGTGACTAATAACTTAAAGGCGCCAAAAATGACATATTATCACTATGCAAACTGGGAAGCCCTATATCATAACAATATGGACATATCTCACATGCGAAGGATGGATCTGGCTACACGGGACAAACTACGAAAAGGAAGAAATGGAGCGCTTGACAAATATTTCTTTTCTTGCCATACTTTGCTCAATCGCAGTGACCATTATGGCTACCATAGACTAAAGTCAAAACAAATAGAAGCTTATCTATGTTGCTACCAAGGAAAACACAATCACCTTCGTCCGACTCGCAACACAGGATACGAAAAGCGCTCAATTACACGGTATTGCCATCGCTCTTCAACGTTTTGCAAAAAACGAAAGCAGAATAGTGTTAGTTGTAAGTCCTCTGGTAGCTCTGATGGCCGAACAGTAAATTCTGAAACGATTTGTCAAATGCTGAAGTTCTTGATTTTGCCATTTAGTGAAACTTCTAATGAATGGCAAGTTTGTGGTCAACTTAACCTTGGTGGGTAGAAGAGTTTCTGAATAGGCAAAGTACCAGACCCTTTCTCGCCGTGTGGGCAAGTAGGGTCTGGCTACGCGAGACTAGTTAGTTGGAGTAGGGGACCAGTTATCTTCCAGCTGGTGGTGGGGGCAGGTGGTGCACATAAAGAAGACAGTGTGCCTCAGGAGATCAAGACTTCCACTCCACAATCTAAACTGCACAGTGCTCATTTACCAAGCAACTGACATCCCCACCATTCCACAACTGGAGAAATAATCATTGCTCTTCATACAGTACAGAATCTCAAAGAAAAAAAAATATTCAGGAATGCCCAGAACATCACACTCTGAGGCAATATTTTATGGTCTTAACCGGGTACTTCAGTGAGTTAGGAGGTTCCCATCTCTGTACGTACTATAAGAAGAAATTGAGCACATGGAGCAAAACGTACTTTACACTGCACCAATAATTGCTGTTGCGATGATTCATTGGTATTGCTTGATCCAGCACCTTGGGCAGCAGCAATCAGCTGAGTACAAATAGCACAAGCATGCCTACAAGCTACTTCAAGTTTTCGTATGGCTCGTTTCTTCAGCACTGCCGTTGCAGTAGAGTTAGTAATGTTACGAAGTTCAACTGCTGCTCCTTGAAGATTCTGCTGTGCTTGAGGGTCACCAGAGTTCTTTGCAGCTCCCTATGAAGAATAGCATCAAATGTAACCAGTAGGTACAGTCAGTGATGCAATAAAACTAGATAATAAAACCTTTTACCTTTGCTGATTCAACCATTCTTGATGTAGCATCTGCCAATGACTTTGCAGCATCCAGAAGTCTTTTACGAGCATCTGCATCACTCTCACCATCTGCCTCAAGTTTAATGGAATTCACTAAGGACTGAGTTGCCTATCAAAGACGAAAGTTCAAAGAACGAAAAATAATCTAATCTTGCAAGAGACATTGACCAAGCAAGGATGCTGTATTGGATGTTTGACATCCACAAACATAACGATTTCATCTTACCTCTGCCAATCGTTTGGCCTGTGAAACCATTTCCTGAGCATTTCCCAGTGCATTTACCAAACTCTCCGAGGCTGCAATGATAACTTCACAGGCTTCATCATATTTATTGTTGTCTGAAACTCGCAGTCCTTCTCTAATCTGTTGTATAAGGGAGTGAAGTGCCTGAGTGACAGCTGTTGCTGCTGCTCCTAGGTCACGGAGGGCATCATCATCATCACATGCTGCCTGTAGAGCACAGAAAGCAAATGTATGTAAAACAGTGGATATCAACAGGTGTTCTAAGCTGCTCCTAACTAGTACTGAGCAAAAACCTCAGAAGATTGTTACCATGATACAATGCATCAAAATATTGGTAATACTACGTCATTTAAAAAGACTTTTAACAGACTCTTCCAACATCACAATAGCCAACACAATATTCTCACAACTTTACCCCTATTGACACCCAGCAGACGAACCTTTAAGGTGGCAGGTCAGCTACCATTTGCAGCAGCTATGAATATAATTATCAGCCCATGAATATAATCATAGCGTGCTTACTAGTATACTCAAGAGTACACAAGAGATAGGAGTGTGCAACCGCATATACTCGTCGTGAACGGTAGTTTGCCAGAATGACGTCACAAAACGTCACACGTGGGCAAGGTAATGTTCGCAGTATGCCGGCGTCGCAATGCTTCGGTTTTCATGGTATTCGCAACGATGTCTCGAACGCCGGTGTGAATTTTAAGCCCCATCTACCCTGCGAGAGGGTGGGCCAATCAGGAGCACTGCTGCCGTCGACAGAGTCTACCACTCTCTCTCCTTGGAGTTTCACCGTAGCTACGCAGCAAGTACTGGGCTCGATCTCTCCAGCGAAGATCTTGACCTGCGACGACCTACACCCTGCCCCCAAAGAGGATCTGTTTCGGTGTTACTGTACGCAATACACTTTTGGGTGGCCTTCCTACATCTCCTCAGTACGAGTAATAGTATTCATGCAGCGTTACCATGCAACATGTGACGTTTTACTACATCATTCTTGCAAAATATCGTTATACGTGCGAGTATACGCGGTTGCACACTCTTATCTCTTATGTACTCTTGGTATACTTGATTATCGTCGTACCATTTTTGACGCTTTATTCTGGCATGAAGCCCAGTGTTATTGTCAAAATTTGACTGAGTGTTCAACTAAGTACAGTGAATGATCGTATGTATAGATTTCTGGAAATTATGTTCTTCAACTGCGACACGACACCTAAACTATGCCCAAAATGGCGATTTACACCTGCAGCAATGCAAAATAGTTGATTTTCGGTTAAACTGAGGAGTGTCCCAAATTCCATACATACAGTACGATCTTAAATACGAGGGTAAGCTACAAGTTTGTGTCTGAATACACTTGTTACACTGCAATTTGATTCAATAAAGTGTCAAAGTACGGCGAACGGAAAGAGCTTCGTTTCTGCTTCAGTGTATAACTTTTTCCATTTATTCTTTGGCCTACACAGGTCTTATAATTAACTCAATAAGATAAATTAGAGTAGTGGCACCAATATCATTCAGTAGGATCGATATAACAGCTAAAGTTTTTGCGAAAATTGTGTGGGTGGACCGACCTGCCACCTTAAAGTCTAGTCACTTTTTCTTTCAGCAATACATTAAAATTGTTAATTTGGTTTCTGCTGTACACTTCTAAAGCATATTAACCTTTTATCTACCGCGCTTTTCTGTTACCACTAGCCCCTTATCTACCACTGACCACATTTGTGGCGCAAAAGTTTATTCAGTAATAGAACTGTTTATGAACGCAATATTGGTCTGATTCTTTGTCAAGAGCTATTAAAACACACACTAGTCTTCTTCTTGTCAAGAAAACACCACAGTGAACCGTCATGTATCCTAACCGTTGCAAAATACAGATGATAATTACAACTGCAAAGTTTCTTTCTAACCTGCTCATAATCTGTGCGCACGAGTACAAAATGCTAACTAAACAATGCATTTTGCTATGAAAGGCTTGGAAGTTCCCCCCATTGCAGTAAAGCTTGGATAAAACGTACGAACTTGACCAGTGAAACCAACCTTGTCTTCATGCGACGGCTTGGCGGAAAAAGCCTTTAAATGTTAACGCAACTCATTCCCCAGCAACCATATACCTTCTAGCAACATATCATGCTTTCATATTCAGTATACGGCGCAACAAAACAACAAAAGAAGAGCTAAAAACTGCACTTCTGCGTCTTTGAGAAAGCGACGTCATTTTAAGTTTGTATAATTATTGTAAACTGTCCATATTCTTGACTTTTTCAACAACACATGCGTTTTTCTGTTATATAACAGCTCCTTTTGTATAGTTATAATACGTAGTATAGGCATACAAAATAGACAGTTGCACTCAGATTGACGAAAGCTATCGACTGGTACTAAACTTGAGAGGATTGGATGCTAATACAGACTCATGGTAATTTAGGGGTGTCTACACTATGCGCCACAAATGCGGTCTATGGTAGATAAGGGGTTAACTCAAAAAAATTGCCTTAGAAAATACATTAAAGCAGCAGTAACAATAATCACGATTTACCTTTACCATTTCAGTGTTTAGTCTATTGTGATGTAACACTTTCATATGTAAATGTAGTACACAAAGTGCTAACTAAGGTACTTCCCTAAAGTTAATGATGATGAGCAACAGCCGACTGATGTACCACGACTCACAAAATGACTCGAATGAACGGATGCTGTTTTGTGTTTTGTGATTGGCACCTGCATTATGCCAGTAGTCAGACAGCATTTTCGTGTTTGCCTATTAGAGGTACTCTTGCTGACTAGTCTTGTTCGGCAATATTGTATAATTACTTCACATTACTATATTTTCTGGTCCAAAACATAGATGTGCCAAGTTGACTGATTCATAAACTAGTCAATTCTTTTGCGTAAAAATGGCTAATAATCACTACAACTAACTACAGAATTTATGCAAAACAATGTTGGATATTAGGTATGTATATATGCATCCACATACCTGAGCAGCAATAACAATCCTTTCAACAGCTCCAGCAACCAGTTTACAAGCCTCAATCAATTGCTCCTGGCACAGAGGATTGTCTATAGTTGGAGACAGTACCTTAGTGCATGCAATAAGTGCTTGAGTTGCCAATGCAGTGGCCTTAGCTCCACTGATAACTTGATTCTGAAGTGCCTGGTCCTCACACTTGGACGCAACAGTTCTTGCATTGCTTACAAGAGCAGCCGTAGAACTTGCAACAGCTTTAGCCATTGCAATGAGTGTTTCCTAATAAAAAAGGACAAAAATAGAGTTTAAGGTAGTGAGTGGATAGGAACGCAAATCCCATGCCAATAAAAACAACACAGTACCATACAAATACACCTACATACCTGAGTTTTCATATCAACAGTAGCCTCTCCACACAACTGCAGCAACTGCCCTCCAGTTGAACCCATTTCTCCAGCAGAGACAAGCAAATCTTGCCTACAAAGACAAAAATGATGTTACACTAGATGAGAAAAGTACAAAATTCTATGTAGCTACAGGAACAATAACACAACATCTACCAAATCACAATAGCCGATTGATAACAACAGGTGAAACAACTACTCAAGGGTAGATGTTAGAATGAAGATAATTTCTTCATACAAACACTGCGTCATTCGAAAACTTCATATGAGAACACCTTTTTGTACCAACTTTCTGCATTCCCATTGTAATTCCACATGAATTCCACTTGTGCGCGAAGAATTATTATTTGGTTCATGTTTTCTGCTGCAAGTAATCAAGATCAGGAGTGTAATATTTGTATAATAAGGCTTTACATGCCAACATACTGTGATAGCATTTAGTCAGCTTTCCTATGTTGTTATATGCTGCTCCTGATCTTGATTACTTGCAGCAGAAAATATGAACCAAATAATAATTCTTCACGCACAAGTGGAATTCATGTGAAATTACAATGGGAATGCAGAAAGTTGGTACAAAATTGTGTTCTCATATGAAGTTTTCGAATGACGCAGTGTTTGTCTGAAGAAATTATCTTCATTCTAACATCTACCCTTGAGTAGTTGTTTCACCTGCGAGACAAACTAGGAAAACAGGCAGCCACTTAGTATACTTAATCGGATATAGGACACTATGTACAAGGATGGATCTATATAAAGTGTATGAAATTACAGGTTACACTGCCAAACATACCGGTTATCCACATTTTCTGGCTGCGCTGTGTTCAGTAACCCAGCAGTTGCTGCAGCTAACTTCCTGGCAGCATCCAGCAATTTCTGTCCTTCGTCAGGTGTGGAACTGAGTGCAGCCAAAAGCCTGATTGCTTTTACAAGTTCAGTAAGATTAGTTGATCTATGGTTTAAGTCAAAAGAGAATTTATGAAACAAATGCTAAGGTAGTAAAAAGGAGGAAAAAAATGTACACAAATGATTTATAAGGTATTTCATTCAATATGACTGAAGTGAGTTGATACTGAAGAAGAAAGAGTTAGAATAAATAGTAGTTGATGTTGCAGTTTCTGTTTATCATCTATTTTGGCAGCATTTACTTATGCACCATCAGTGCTTTATTTTTGACAGTTTCTGGTCAGCACTTGGCTGTTTTCAGTTCGTGGAATACCGCACGTACTACCGTAGAGCGGGAAATTTTCGCGGTATAAATTCTGGTCTATGAATTGAAGTGAAATGTAATTATTGTGAGTTTTATTTTTGCGATGTGAAGATGTTTACTTGCTTTTTTACGTTTCCAAGTCATTTGCGTCTATTCCTAGACCATTTCATATTCAGATCGTGCTTTTGCTGAGCTCAATGCTCCATTCCTTAGAGAATTTTGTTATAGCACGCTGTTTTCCTGACTTTAGTGCATATCTGAAGAAAACTTTGCAGTGAAAATCTTGTGAATCTGTACAATTAGTGAATACAGTGAAAATATTACCTTGTGAAATTTCCCACTCTACAGTATTCTCTTCCCCTAGACCTTGTTCATTCGTGATGATTTTGGGTGCATTGGCTTCCACTAATGCTAAAACTTTCATTGTAAGTTTTGGCAGTTTTCCGGATATTTGTAAAACATTGATCCAATTATCCCATGCTCCTTGTACTTATTTAACTACAGTACACACTCTCTTCTTTGGAGAAATCTTCTCTTTATGTCTAAGTATACACGATATCTTCATGTGAGTAATCCAACTCCAAAAAAAGTTAGACAAACCGTTGTTTCCAATACATGTTCAAGGCATTCTCTACCGATCTTTCTTTCTCATTCTCACCAACAAAGGACTACGAAGTACATTTTAATAACACACTGCCTTGTATGCTATTTAAAGCTTGATTGAAAGTCTCTGTTGACAGTTGGTCAGCGTTTGCCATTACTCACTTAGCCCTTTACCTTTCCCTGTTAACATTCAATGTTTTTCTATTTGCGGTAGTGTCACGAATGATTCTTGTTTGGCAGAATTGTATTATCGCTTTGTGTTACCTGTTTTCAGGTCCGTAGTACTATACTGATTAGAGATACCTAGCCAGCTACTCGCGTCTAGCTCGCAGATAGTTCGTGTGAGTATATACTCACACGTGTAAGTAAGAATGTACACGCATGTATTAACACAATTGCTGTGTTAAGAAAACGCTTCACGTGTGCGGAACAGCCAATATTCGTGTTAGTCATATAGAAGAATGCCTCGGAAGGTTAGCAAAGTCTTAGTGAAGTGGCTGAAGTCCAAACCTGCCAAGAAGACGAACCCCATCAACACCTAACACGTGATAGCGGCATGAGGGGATGGAAAACGGCAAATCACGAAGGTGAATGCACGATGCTATCACAGTATTGTGGTGTGCGGCCGCATGTCTTCCAGTCTAGCCCCCAGTCTGCCCACCCCAACGAAAATCCACTTTCGCACAGTTGATCGTTCTGTGTCTCTTTCCTCCGCATGAAGAACAACAATAAAGGAAATACGCTGTAGCCAATATCCAGGTAACGGGGTAGGCATGTCTTCATGCTGCTTCTTTCCACTAGATTAGCTCTCTAAGTTCACACTTAACACAATTTTTGGTTTGCGAATAGTTGCTAGCTAGTACGGCGGACATTTTTATTCGCTTGAATATCAATTTTACTCGCACGAGTATGTTTTTTACTCACTCGAGTAATATTTTACTCTAGATTCAGACGCACATAATGTGGCTACCTATCTTTAATCACCACTGTATATTTCTAAAAGTACTGAGCCCTTCTGCACCTAATCATACAGTACCCATAACATTATCAATGAATTGATAGAAAATAACAGATCTGTATTTAATGCACAGTAGATAGCAGGAATATCAGATAATAATACAATAAAATGTACAGTACAGTGTTTCTCACAATAAACATATTACGACATCAAGTGGTCACATGGTAATCAAAAAGTGGTCTACCAGCGATGCCAAAGTCCAAATGTGGGAATTGGACTAAAAATATCATACGTAAATGACATTTCCTAGGTGGCCTTGTTCTTATTGATAAACTCGGCATACAACATGATCCACTCACTTGATTTTGAGAGGTGGATAACATCTGGACAATCGGCACTGTACACCTGGTCAATACATGGTAAGCGTGACCAATGTCATTAACTTTATTGTAGGAAGTACGTACCGTATTAGTTGAAAGTACAGACAATATGGTAGTAAGACATTAAGGCACCACTACCATATAAGTGTTAATTATCACAGGGCATATTTTTGCAAATCATGAACTTGGTTGAAATTAATGATCCTATTTCCGTAAATGGACTAGTCCCTACTATATATTAGACTATACATGTATCAAACCAAATAATTGGGATTAAATTTGTGAGAATACACGTTCATTCACGAAATTCGTGAAAATAAAATCACCTGCAAATTATCATAAATATGGCAAAGTGTATGTTGCTTGAGCATTTTTAGCCTGTACTGTAGTGCGAGGAAACAAACTGGAAACTGACACCAAATCATTGAATTCCTAAATAGGTACTTCACTTTTCAATACTATATAATATTATAGTGAAAGTGCATGAGCATATCACAAAAATTCTTACATTGTTGTAACAGCTGAGCCTACTGCAGTGTAGTTTACATCAGAAGGGTCCACTGCAAAGAAAGCAATCAGTCAATGAACACACACAATTTATCAACTCCCACTTCACAAAGCTCTTCCATTCACTCACTTCACACACAACACAATAAAATTTACCACACTGACATACTGCCAGTAGTCATCATAACCATAAACAGTGGAACCTGTCTAATGCAGTCACCATTGGGACAGAACGTCCCTGGCTGTTTTACACAGGTGGTTACATTACCAGGGTTTTCATTAATATTCATTACAGCAAGCTATGAATATTAATCAAATGTGGTAAAAAACAAATGGCTGTCGTCGCTAGGCTTTAAGCTAGACGTCGTTTTGTACGGTTATGGCAATACAGGGATATTTAGGTAATTCAAATTGGTAATATTGTATAGGCTGTTGAGTAGACATGCTCTAATAAGTGTGAATGATATATGGAATTCTTTGGTTCTTCCCGCTACCTTACCTCCCATCCAAGAAGACTACACACAGGTTTGAATCTCAATTACGTATATTAATAGTAGAAGTAACTTTGCCTCCTTGACTGTATAAGACTGTAAAAAGGCACTTGGTACTAGGAAAGGGTGACCAGTGACATATTAGACAGGTGGCTGGATTAAACAGGTTATAATGTATGGGAATAGATAGCTGTTTGTGCGGGACTGGAAGTCAGCCATTGTTTAAGGCAGTTGGCCGCTTTAATGAGATGACCGCTAACACAGGTTCCACTGTACTACAAGTGAATATGTGGATGAGCTCAATGAACACATTTCATCCTAGAAGCTAGATTGCACTAACTACACATGAAGTTTAGTACAACAAAATGCTGGTATTCCAACAATAAATAGGTTCCCTTCATCTTAGCTTTCATGAAGGGAGAACATCCTGGAACCTGCGTACAAGCATAACTGGCCATCAGGGAATATTGCCCACAGGATTTGCTTTTAAGTAACTATATGTTGCAATTAATGCAATTTTGAAGACTCGTTCCAGTCCTAAATAACAGAGATCACTGCCTCCAATACCCAGACAAGAAAAGGCTTTCCACAGATTGGACAAAAAAGAGCCATTTGGCACAATATAGACAATATGTACTTGAAGAGTAGAAAATGTACATACATGGTCAAGCCTAGGCAAATTGGCCATTCCCAGCACAAATTAGATAAGATACGTATATACGTAGGTCCTTAATGCTTATGACATGTGTAGCTGTAATGCAGGTAACCATATACTTCCCAAGTAGCTCCATTTATGTATATCATCAGACCTTAAATCTCTTAGCAGCTTAATCAAGTAAAACTTTAACTGTGTAAAGTGTATATACAGTACAAGCATTGACCACATCCAATTCACACAAAAAGCCACTGACTTCCAGTAAAAGTGATGATAGAGGCAGTTGAGGCCAACATTGCAGCCAATGCTGATGATACATTCTGTTTGGACACATCCAGTGTAGCCTTTCTCCACTGTATAGATGCCTGCCAAGAAAGAAGAAAATTGCTTTATACTAAATAATTGGCATGACATTCTAGTGGTCATGTCACACCAAATCTATTCCTAACAGATATAACAGAATAGGTAACCTTTGAAAACACATACCAAACGTAAACAAAATCCCAAACTTGTGAGAAAAATCACCAAGTTTCACGTGTATAAAAAAGGCTACAGCTCCTACAAGTTAATCGAGTGCCCAATTCTAACAACCAAAAAGAAGCTCTTCTCAAAGGAGGGTTTTTGTGGTTGAAACACACTAAACATCTAACCCATGGATAAAATTACACTCAGGGTAGACACACAATATGAAAGGTGCTTCTTCATGATGAAATAGTGCTAAAATCAGTCAAGTAGTCCTTGGCAAGAAACTATACTTTGTATAATATTATGTAGCCACTCCACTTCTTATGCAACCTCTATGTTAAAGGAGAGCAAAGCATGGATTCCCAACGTAGCAATTTCTCTGCATTATAAAGTTTAACAGCATTACAAACACACACATCATGTAAAACACCTATACTATACTATAAACAATTCAATTACACAGCTACAGTTGGGGACTGCTATGGTAAGTTACAATGTATGTACATATGTATACGGTACGCGTCATTAAAAAGTTCTCGTATCGTAACGTAATCCTATCGTATTACAATCGTAATTGCATCGCATTACGATCGTATTTGTGTCATATTATGATCGTAGTTGGGTCCTATTATGATCGTAAACTGGATCTTTTACCACCGTAAGTTTCATCGTAATGATCGCATTTCGGTGAAAAAGATCAATTTTGTGAGGTTAAGTGAAGGAAACAATGTTCGATTTTGTGAGGTTATGTGAAGGAAGCAATGCTTTGTTTGTGGATGCTTGCCTAAGACACTCTAAGAACTGTCCTGGCAGTCATTGTCGATATTCGCTATGGATAAACTGTGCAGCGCTGCGTTCTTCTTCATGTGCGAAGTATAGCATATGCGAAAGTCTTTGCAGTTGAAAAAGAATGCAGCGAATCTCCGCACTAACTGTTCGTACAGTTTTCAGAGTGTTCTAGATGAACAGAAGCATCGACATTAGTGTTTTAGTGCTATATTTAATCGATTTCGTTTATTGTTCCATATGCACAGGACCTGCTCTGACCGTGTGCACTAGCTGCCATCGAAAAAGATGGCGGCTCTGAGGGCGGCTTACGACACAGTTTTCCCTCGAACAAGCAATTAATGGTATTAACTAACGCGATTTGTGAATAGCTTTCTTTAAAGACCGATAATACTTGGTTTTCTCTTAGTACGATCGTATCTTTTATACGATCATATTGGTATTACACTCGTAATTTGATCATATTACGCTTGTAATTTGACCGTATTACGCTTGTAATTTGATTGTATTACGATCCTAATTAGATTGTACTATGACTATGATACGAGAACTTTTTAATGACGCATACCGTACACGTACTAATGTGGGCATTTACAGAGAATGAACTACTTGTCGTGTAAAACGGAATCAAGTGTATTATTGATTAGTACCACATCAAAGTCACCAAACCACCCAATATTAACACTTACACTGTCAGATCCCAAAGAAGGCAAGGAGGCAACACTGTTCAGGTCAGTACTTGCAACAGTAACTGTTCCTATACCATCATTTATGGTTCCCTTCAGCATCTGTTGAGCTTGCAGCACTTGCGCAGACACAGCTCCCTATTAACAGAGGATATACCAATGTACAACACCTATCACAAAACAAATGTGACTTGCAAACCAAATCATGGCAATTACAACTAACTCAAAGCAGATTGCATGCTTCTTAACATACATACACAAGTTAAAACTGCACTTTTAGTACACTTTGGAAATCACAAAGAACAGCTCTGTATACAAAAACAAAACAAAACAAAACTACTAACTGCAAAAGACCTAAACATATCTAAAGTAGGAGAGAAGATTCAGTACACAGGATGTCTTCACACTGAAATATGCACATACATATTGCATGTATGAATGTATTTCACAACACAGCTTTGCAAGTTCAGCAAATCAGACAATTGTATCCAGAAATAAGCCTGGCCTTCAGAACATTCAATTTATTGGATAATACAGAGACACAACTCACTCCAGGTGGTGTGTGCTTTGTGCCACTTGCAGTCGACTGCCCTTGTTGAGGGAGAATACCTTCGTGCATTTGAGCACTGCCTAAAGGCATAAGTAGACAAACAAATATGCATACGTATGTCTATTAATATGCATCTGTTACATGTTCTAGTACTGTATAAGACATGAAATGAAGGAAACCAAACATGGATGCATTAAAGACAAGACAGCACCACACATGGACCATGAATTACAATCAGTATCTTGAAGCATTTTCATTGACACAAAAGCAAATCCAGTGATATTGTGCATAACAGAAACATGTTGCGTATGCAGTACCTTCTTGCATAGCTTGCTGGAGATTTCCCCTGTTTGCAACACTACCTTCAACTCCAGTACCTTGTCCTCCACCTTGCAGTGATGTGACATTGGCTCTAAACAAGCAAAACTATGATCACTAAACCAACTCAGCTGTACATTAAACATACACATATATATGTAAGTGAATGAACATTACAGAATGTGTCATGGTACGGGTGGATCAAACAGTACTGTGGGATAACATCCATGATGTAACCCTGCTACCCTGATGTAGCCCAGGTCAAGGATTTTGTCAATCTCCTGCCCACCCAAAACCCATTCATTCCTAGTCAATTAATAGTTGTCAATTGTCACATTTTGCACTTGTTTCACTTCACCATGACATATACAGTAATCGCATGTGGGACATGTCCATTAGCACTTTAATGGCTTCCCAAAGTTGGCAAATTTACTGTTCACAAATGGTATGCTTCAAGAATAACATGCATCAACAAACCTCTTGCTTCCAACTTCAAATTCAGTAATGGCATTTTCATCATCATCTTCATCTGCATCAAACTGTCGTGCCTTTTTCTATTCGATAAGAATAAAAATTTGAGACTTTCAAAAGTCTAAAAGCATGTTTCTATGTTTTTATCAAACCTTTTTGATAATGATGTCAATATAACCAGCAATGAGTTGAGAAATAGTTTCTCCTTCAGTAGTTTGCACAGAGTAGTATGATTCGGAATAGTCTCCAAAATCCAAGGTGAAACTGTTGGGTGATGCAGCCCATCGTCGCACAGTAGTCAGTGGCCACGTTTTCAGCATCTATGTGCGTATGTGTGTGTGGTATGCAGGTACAAGGACAAACAAATCATGAATGTCACACTAAGAGAAAAAGCCCTACTGACCTCTTTTGAACTTTCATCAACTCTCATGACACTCTCACGAGTAATACCAAGAAGTCTGGGAACAAGCTTGTTTCTACCCTTCATCTTCTCCTTTACAAGAAAAAAAGTCACACCATATGTCTTCAGTGAACGACACAATTGAATGTATCGAAATTTAGCATTCAATTCAGTCAAGCTATGAAGCTTTTTGTACTCCTACACAAAAATACAGAGAAAAAAATATCAACTATACATGCACAAGTAGATTCAAAACACATCTACGTAGAATGGTAGTGAAATGAAACAGATACAAATTGCCTATACTACTATATAAGCAGGTGAAGAGGAGGCCCTCCTAGTTTGCGAACGGATGCTATCCTTCTATCAAGAGTAGATGCTGTATTAAGTACAAATGACCTACATATCTCCCGTACAACAAGAAGCGTGCATGTGTGTGTTTGTGTGTTTGTGTGTCAAGTGTGTGTGTGTGTGTGTGTGTGTGTGTGCGTGTGTGTGCGTGTGTGTGTGTGTACTAGACTTGGAATACCTGTTGCTAAGTACCCAACGCCCTGTACATTAACATCTGCACATTGGGTAGTAACGAAGTTAACAACAAGTTCACAAAGACATCAAGATGACTACATAAAATAAGAAAATGTGCACCTGATATATGAGCTTCTCAATGCCCTTCAACTTCACATACTCCTTCGGTAAGAATTCAGCTAACCTAAATGCAGCAGGACAAAGCATAAAAAGGATTACACATTAACAATAAACAGATCGACTCACTCCAAGAATCCAGGTTTGTGTTTCGCTTCATTATAGTTCTGAAACTGAATCTGACATTGAAGAGCAGCAAACTGCACAGATTCATCCTTAGTGACAGGATGAGTTCCATCAATAATTGCATCACTGGACTGCACATAAAGCAGATGCAACTGTACAGGATCATTACGATCAACATTTTGATCAGAAAAGAAGAACTTCTTCCTACACAAGGAAAACAAAACACTGGTGACTAAAATACTCATCAAGGAAATACATATCATATATAATTATATGTATGTAGATTGAAGGCACTGTACAGAGTAAAAAGTATGCTCCACTTAGTAATACCCCACCAGGGATAATGTTGTTTAAACTAACTAATCTCCTGAACTACATATGTACGTATGCAAAATGACTTCAGTTTGGCAATCAGCATGAACATATCTCCATCTTAGGACAAACTTGTACATACGTATGTCACACGGAGTGTTTCTTTCACAAAATAGACCACTAGACCAACTGTGAAGATATTGTAAAGATAAACTTTGCAAATGCTGCATCATCAAAAAATTAAAGGTATAAGCACAGGAAAAGTGTTAATGTATAACATTGGCAGATTCAGGGGTGGTTCGTTGAGTTTGGACGACCCTCCCCCCTCTTTCTAATCCTTCATTTTTAAATTGCAGGGTACATAACTTAGTTTCCCATACCCAATGTGAACTACAAGTAATGAAACTTACATTCCAGCTATGATTGTACAGTACATGCCATTAAAAAGTTCCCATATCGTATCGCATTTGTAATCAAGTTCTCTCGTATTACAATTGTAAATTCATAGTATTGTCATGGTAAAATCATCGTATGACGATGGACGAAATCATATTTCTATCGTCATTCGCAAAAAAAAATGCATATCTCTATATTTTCACCTTGTTCATTCGCTGCATAAGGTTCTCTATATTTTCACCTTGTTTACCCGTTGCACAAGGTTTCCTTAGTAATATTTCACTTTTGAGCGAAGAAGAAATGTAGAATAATTCCAACTACGCGTAGCAGACAATGGCGCAACAAGGGCTTAAACGCGTGCCCTCCATTCGCATGAAACTTCAGTTTGAAGGGTTTAGCACCACAAGGATAGGTAACAACATATTTTATTAAGAAATAAGAAAGGACAGACTCCACAATACAGGCAAAGAAAGGATTGGCACACTCTTCAAAAGTTAACAACGAGGTTAAAGATGGCGGCTCAGATGCGAGCAGATGAGGAAACTATGTATATTCGTTGAGTTACAAAAGTTGCTCATAAGACATACGTATCAACTTTCTTATACTTCGCTGTCAACAGCAACTGCATGGGGTGAGTTTTAGAGGATGAATATACCAGGAGTCTCTCACTGTGAATGTAAAATTGTTATGCGCGTGTACGTAATTGCAAAATTTGCCCAAAATGGCTATCGCGTGAGCTCAGATGCGATCACGAGGCATAAGTTGCAGAACTCTTCATGCATATGTCACATACCAACATCTTTTCCTTCTTATGAAGCACTTCGCAATTTTGGTAGATTCTGAACACAGGATGATCGTTATCTCTTCGTATTGTGATAGTAATTTCATCGTATCATAGTCGTAAATATATCATAATAAATTCGTATTATGATTACAAATGGGAACTTTTTAATGACCTGTACCGTAAGTCTAATTACCTAAATATCAGAGTACGGTACTTCCCATAATAATTTTAACGATGACCGTTCATTCATTACACCTTCATTCAGCATTCGATCAGGGTTCATTCAAGCCTTCGTTCAACCTTTGTTCATTCGGCTCGATCACGTGATTGCGGAAGCGTCATAATGCGCATGCAGATGTTGAAGTATAGGGAGTGTGCAGGCGAACGTTATGGTTTATTCTAACTTCATGAAACAGCAAATTCTCTATCTAATTGGAATAGGCAAGTCTTAGTCTCATTTCGCTAATCTACTAGCGTCAGAAGGCCACAACGTTACGAAGCCAGGGATATCGCATTCCCTAAAGAAATTTAAAGATACGGGCACCATTACCAGAAGTGGTAACTGGTAGAAAGCCCACCAAGACGCGTGCTATCCTAGACTTCATTGACAGCGAGATAGCTAAGAATGATAAAATTTCATTTCGTTCATTTCGAAGAAAATGAACTCATTTCGCCAACTTGTGGAAGAATCCGAAGAATCGCTCACCTAGTCGAAGCGAAGACGTCTTTATAGAAGTTGCACAATTTTTTAAAAACGTCACATTATAACGTCATAGGTTCAAACGTTCGTTCACTTGTTCATTCAGCATTCATTCGCCCTTCGTTATTCATTCGCTCGTTCGTTTGTTCATAAAAAATCGTTAAAATTAGTATGGGAAGTACCGTATAACAAAAAAGTGGGCTTAGAAATTCAGAAGAATCAATCATTTAGGCTGAGTGTCCTCTTTTACGTAGCTCTTTACTTTGTTGGGCAACCATTTTAGAATTTGCAATGCGCGAACATGCATAATGTGTAACTTGATCCATTGATTGTCATCAGCGGAGGTGTCAAATAATGTGATAAGTGTGCAAAGTACACTGTTTATTAGTAATCAAAATTACAGCTGTGGAAAAGGGAAAGTGCTGAATACACATTTTCAGAAGTACATTCAGCATAGAGATAGCAGTACTAGTATTTACATACGTATATTCCTAATTACTCTATGATATACAAGAACCCCCCTTTCATGAAATCCTGGATCTGCCCCTGAATAAGGTAAAAAACTAAAGGCTTGTCTACATGCACATAAAAAGTATTCTATTGCAGTGATTACCTTAACACTAGTACTTGTGTTTCATCAACACCTTGCTCTCTCAGTGACTTCTCAGGATTAAGCCAGTTAACTGATGGGAAAGAATATGAGTAAACTCAATATTCAATCTACGTACATACACATGCACACGCCCCGTGCATGGGCAACAAAAGTACAATTTCTTACAAGTGTCATCTGTATGTAACTGCTTCTTCATTGCATCCATTTTCTTCTGGTTTAGACCAGGCTACATAAAAACACCACAAACCATAATGAAATCCAAACCATATCTAAGTATTGCCTTGAAAATCATCATACATGATCTTGTATTGTGACACATGTGATCGACGATAGGATTCACTAAAGATAGATTGTATTGCGATAGGAGGAAAATCATGAAAGGAGGTCTAAACAAGTCTGTTACCAGAACAGTAGTGTGATAGTACTGACATCCACTCCACTGCCCAACGTCCAGACATCATTCCCACAGTTGATAGATAGAATAGTATGAGGCACTTGTTTAGGTGCAAATGCAAACTTCCACTTACAATTGGATGCTCAGTCTAAAACTACAAGTCATTCTAGGTGTTGATTTAGTCGCAGCAAATGGAGAGTGATTTCAAAGACTGATTACTAGTTTTACAGGACTATCAGCTGCTATCATGATACACTGTATACATTTAGATACGGACAGTACTTCTCATAATAAACTGGACAGTGACAGGTCTGTGGTCAAACTGTTGAGTGCCCACTGCCTGTCCTGGTGTTAATCATCAAGCAACTGGGTATTGACCACCTAGCTCATGTTAGCAGCAGGACAAAATAGCAATAAAGATCACGTGACGTACGTTTAGTTACAAAAGCCTTATCGATTGAATGAGATCAAAATGTCAATTTGCCCTCCTACAGCTCTCTTTTCAGGTCGCTTCGTCGTCCTTTCCTAGGCATAGGTCTATGAATGTAAAGATACTATCAGTTTCCTTGAAAGTGGCTCCTGTTTTGGGTTGGCAATTCTCTCAAGTCTTAGTACACATAATGTTCTCAAAAGCAGGCAGCTTTCAACTTTGTAACAGCATGTCTTTCTTCTGCCAAGATTGTCAATTAGGCAGTAGGTTCACCTTTCATCTTAAAACAAGATTGCATGCTTCTAATACGAAGCTACCACTCGCTATGTTGCCACTAGTAACTTTCCAACAGTTGAAGTTTCACAGTTTTCACTGTTACTTAAATGAATTTAGCAACTTATGCTACGTAGCTACAGAGAATTTTGATAACTTCTTATAAACCAGAGACTTGGTGAAAAACTCAAGAATCTTGCCCAATGCTTAGGATGCAATTCTGTCCACTTGGCAACCGCTCAGAAATGACCGTCCATTGACCATTACGTGACTGCTGATTTCAAAGACTGATTACTAGTTTTACAGGACTATCAGCCAGCCATTTGATTGCCCGTTGGGCCGCCAGTCACTGTCCAGTCTATCATGAAAGGTATCATATGTATGCCCACAAACCATGTGATACACACACAGAAATATCATGGGAACATTATCATATTCAACCTTTTATCCACAAAATATACGTACATACCTTTCTCGTAGGCCTATTCAATTCTTCCTCAGTGATAAAAGAAAACTCTTCCTGATTGGACAGACCTTTACAAAGCAATCCAACACGTAACAGGAGATGCTACAAAATACACTACTTACAGAAAATCTCACCAATTTTGGCACAGACTGTTTTGATAAGTTCGCTAACATTCTGACTGTCGTCAACCTGTACATCAAAATAGTATACGTAAGTACTTAGCAATGCAACATACACAGTTTATTCATATGTATGTACAGTATATGGGACAGCTCATGGGGAATGGGTACTCTGGTTTTCCTACTCAACAGGAATGTCGAACATCACTTTCTCTAAACCAATTTCAGCACAATTTTTCATTTCTACTAGTGACTGCAACTTGTGTTATGCCCATATGCTAACATCCTTCATGTTTTCAATCACTGTACAGTTGATGTAACACACACACACACACACACACACACACACACACACACACACACACACACACACACTATGGGTAAGGATCTACACAATAATTACATAATACACATACCAACACAGTCTTGATAGAGCCATCAAGTGTCTTAACCCTGAGAGGACGCTGCTTTATACGGTATTCAAGAACATCCTACAGTAGTACAAGAAGCAAGATACAGGTCACATGCACACAACAGTGAACACCTATATAATGACAATAATTAAGAAAGCAAAGTTACAACATGGTAACTACGTACAAACACACTGTGCATAGACCCCTAGGAAATCTGTGGACATAAAAATAGAATACCAACTGCCAGATGGAGGTGCATACAAAAATAGAAAGTGGAATGCCCTACACAATAAGAATCTACTAACATTAACACAGTCCTTTGCTTTTAAAATTACTGGTTTGCTTGTTTGTCTCCTTGGTGGTTTGCTATTCATCATTAAGTTAGCAATTGTAAATCAATCGATAATGATCAAAGACATATCCTAAGTGTTCTATTGGAAAGATTTGCTTTGTAGCTAACGATTCACTTACATACAGTAAAATTGTTTCCACTTCGAAGCGAAGTACACAGTAAAACTTCGCTGGAGGTTCAAATGAACTTCACTCGAACTTCGAACAAGCTGCGGGAAGTTTCAAATGAACTTCAAACGAACTTCGAGATAATTTCGGCAACTTTGAACGAACTTGGGACTATTTCAAAGAAGCTTCGGCAGCATGTGAGGTTCGGCAACTGAGATAAATCAAAATTCAAAACCCTGACTGCCTTGTTTCCAAACCCAACTCCGCCATATTATCCATTTGTCCACGATTATTGCCGCCAGGACATGTAAAAATTGCAAATTATTTGTGAATCACCTTCGCTGACTGACTACAAATTTTGAAGCTACTTGAAGCAAACTTCGAGTCTACTTCAAACAAACTTCGGGGCTAGCTCAAACAAACTTCGAGGCTACTTTGAACGAACTTCGAGGCTACTTCAAACAAACTTTGAGGCTACTTCGAATGAACTTAACAAAGTTTGTAGGTAGTATGGCAACGTTTTTTCTGTCCATACCGTACATCTGATGCACACACATCTACAGCATGATTGTCAATGGCAAAACTACTTTGAGAGACTCCGAGACAACAATGAAGAATTCAATAAATTTCACAAAATTACAGCAAAATTGAGGACAATTACTTACTCCATTCTTCAAATGGTAGTATTCAAGAGTCCTCCCCATTTCAAGCCACCTACCCATCTTCGGGTCCTCATCAGGTTTGAATAGGCCAAATTCATTGGCTGTGGGAAGAAATAGTAAACAGATGAGACTAATCCTTTTACAGCAGATTTGTAAGATAATACATAGAGAAGTAACTTGCAGTATGTACAAGGTCAAAATTTACCCAAGTTTCTCCTCAACCCTGCCAGAATGCAAGGCACTTTACTTTGAAATTGATACTGTAATCCCATTAAGACTCACAAAACTTAAAAGTGGACCGAAGTATATACCGTCCGTACTCAAATTTTCCTGGGATGAAACTTTCTCAAATTGGCAATGCTCACAATTAATACTTTTGTGAATTCCCCCTTAAATCTTAACTTCATTTAGCCTTTCATTGATATAAACTTTGTCTGCTTGCGGATGAAAGCCATTATATAAGAGCAAAGGTGCTGCAGCGGTTCTTGACAACCCCTAATCTGTTAACAGCCACTTTGGTCATCGCACAAGCATGTGACCTAAATTTTCACGGGTTAGAAGATTCACGCATGGCTTACAATCCATGAAAAATACGAAAGTATAATCCTGCGAAAATTTGAGCGCATATGATACTCTATACAAATCTACATGACCTATTCACAAAAACAATGCATTTTCCAAGTTGCCAACAGCTTTCTTTCTCATTAGAAATCCAAGGCCTAACTACTAATCAGCCTTTAGATCTCCAGTATGGTACGTACAGGGTATTCATCATCACTGCTACAAGTAGTAATCTCATTCAAATGATTATCCGCAATGACAAATTAGTTCATACGCACTATAACAATAATAAGATACAAATCATGCAAATTGCAAAAAGCATGAACACCAAAAGCGGCTTGGGAACAAGTACAGGAGGAGCAACTGGGTTCGTAGCAACATAGATAATATAAAGCATACACTTTAGGTATTAGTTGTATTGACGCCCTCGGTGATTAAGGAAAAGTGTGATTGTATTAGCTGCACATCTCACTTGGGAGGGATACAACTAACTTGCGTCATAGGATGGTACTAATGAATTTGTTCTATACATTGGCCTGTGATCTTGCGCAATGGTGAGAGGTCAAGGGAAATGAAGTAAATTGTTTGTCAGGACTTCTTAAAGGGCCACTGTCATGTTTTTTTATTGGGTATTTTCAAAAGAGTAGTCAAAATCATGAAGTTTGATACCCATTTTATGATGTCCAGACTTCTAGTGGGGGAGTTATAGAGTAGCAAAGTCGCCAAAATCCAATTATGGGTGGGCAATTTCTGGTCTTCCGCCAGCTTTGCAGCCAAGCTGCTGTGATGTCACAGAAGGATCTGTTTAGTTGTGTAAAGTATGTTGCTACTTGAATACGAAGAAGTTTTAGCTTATCAAGCTCCTCTGCGTAAAGCATTGAAGACAAATTATACATTATTAACAACAAAAACCACCCTTGATACCGACTAGTCTAAAACAAGCCAACTATAGGCGTGCAAATGTATAGATTCCACCCTCAACGTGTGAGTTACATACGCGAAGAATGGCACAAACTGAGGCAGGGAACTTAGCAAAGGCTGAATATGAGGACGACGATCTACGAGTTGACCATATGAACAACAGAAGCTCATTGGTACTAAAATGAATACACGACTTTCATTCAAGCTAATTACTACAACCCACAGGAAACTTACTTTCTTGTCCTTCATGACGGAATTACTTTTCCTGACAATGGGCACAGAAGAGTATATATTGTGTACCTGTCCCACTGTTACTGAGAGTACCAGATACCACTACATGTAACTGGGAACAAGATCCATGGCTGCGTGAGCATATTCTGGTGATAGTCACCATACATCAGTGTCATTATATACTGTGTGTGTGTGCATGTGAGTGTGTGTGCATGTGTGTGTGCGTGCGTGTGTGTGTGTGTGTGTGTGTGTGTGTGTGTGTGTGTGTGTGTGTGTGTGTGTGTGTGTGTGTGTGTGTGTGTGTGTGTGTGTGTGTGTGTGTGTGTGTGTGTGTGTGCTACACCAGCCAATGATTCTGGTTGGTGTGTTCACTCTGAAGAATGTACAAGTTAACAGCTTGTTTTTAGAACTTGTGAAGACTCATACTATCACACAATGTTCTGCTATACCCTGAGCTAAACGTCGCTGTGGCTGATGGTCGCTTTCGCATTTCGATAGCGAAAACAACGATTTTGCTATCCAAGCGCTATGTACCAATACTAAAGTATTCCTTCTGTGACGTTTAGTGACGTCACGAAGAACATGACATATTTCGGAGGCAATTTTACTGGAAATATGCGATTTTCTCCTCAACGAAACATTTCATATAACTTATTATACAATTTTGGGTGCTAACAATTGGCTTTCAGTTGATATGTGAAAAAAAAACACATGACAGTGGCCCTTTAATGACTTGATTGCAAGTGTGCTGTATAGTAAATCAAAAGTGTGCTGTAGAGCTTTTATAGCCCACTTTTTTCCTTTGATCTACCTACTCACCATGACACAAATTATTGTATGCTTTATATTATCTATGGTAGCAGACCAAGTCCTTTCTCCATAAGAAATGTCTCCTGCACAGTTTTTGTACTGTGGATCTTACAATATACAGTGGAACATACGTAGATAGCAAATTCTCTTGTTCAACAAGTACAGGATGTACATACCTTGGCCTTGTGCAGCATCCGGAATGCGTTCTCGTATAATTCTGCATGCATCATAGATGATCATACTCTCATCAAACTGGAAGAAACAAGCAACAAAAAGCCTTTACTCTTGCATTCCTAACATAGGGTTCACCATAATAATATTAGGATTCAGTGCTGAATGCTTAATGAAAAAGCCATGAGACTTGTAACTGACACACACTCATCATGTGCATACAAACATGTTTATAATTCAGAATTGCTATACAATTAATGACATAATTTCTGGATTGTACTACACCAAAAAGGTAAATTACGAACTGCTTCTATCTCTTGCACTTCTGCCATCTTCAACAAGGGGCTAATACCATGTTCAATATAACAGTGAGCCCTTGACATACGTACGTAACCACAAGTGAATGCACAATAGCTTGCAAGCCTCATGTACTTATGTGATAGCCTCACATACGTAAGTACATGATTGGGGAATGATCGTGTCTAAGACTCACAGGTTAGGTACGTTGAACTTAAGTAGCAACACCAAACGTAACGCACAATGATATGCTACAGAGTTACGAAAATAACTATTTACAGCGAACAAATCACCCTCTTCGCACACGCAAACAAATTTCACAGCTAACATTCTGTAAAAATCATATACTTTTTTAGAAAAAAATAATGGAATTGTACATACTAGCACACAACACATTCACCCTCAGTGTCACTGCCCACACAGTGAAAACATTCACACTGCACTGCTACCAAAACATCCATTGCAAAATAAATGTGTTATGACCAGCAATATAATGGACACTGAAAACAGTATAGCACAGCAATAAAGTATCTGCACGAGAATTTGTGATGGAATCCACTATCCAGAAAAGGCTGATATACAGCCAATTCCTACCTCCTTTTAAAAACCAAACTGTCGTGAAAGTATAAAGCAACATTACGCAGCCCAGCCTAGCTAGTCTAGAAAGGAGGTCTTACATCCTCGAAGTAAGACAAATGGTAAAGTAAGACTAGGGTGATTAAACCAGCCTAGCCAAGTTAGTCTGCTGTGGGGAAATACAGCTATGAAAAAAAGTGGACTTCCACTGCGATTGAACCGGTGACCATTAGCTTAATTCACTGATACTTTATCTTCTGAGATATGTAGGAAGCCCATCAAGAAGGCAAGGAGGACATGGAGGATGCATGTATGAAAATCTTCCTTTCCAGACTAACTAGGCTATGCTAGATAGGTTGCCCTTGACCTTCATGACAATTGGGTCTGTTATAAAAGCTGGAGGTGGCTATATGTCACCCTTTTATGGGTAGTGCATTCCATCAAAACTTTGCGTAACAATAACCCACCTGGGGCTAAAATTCAAAGTAAACATCAACTTTTTTCATTGTACAAACAGTGTATTGTCGCCATTATACATACACCAGGTGAACAGACAGACATACTTTGCATTACAATATACATAAGTGCATACATACTTTCAGGTTAACACTATCAATGCTTAACAAATCATATTTTCAGGTATCAAGGTAGAGTAGATAATCCATTCTGCAAATATCGCTATAATAACGGTACACAATAACAACAGTTACTACCTTTGCTATAACAAATGGCTGCCCCAGTATTGCATTGGTAGGACATTTTGAAATTGATCATCAATCTTTTATCATTAATTTGTATATAAAAGTGAAACCTCTGTAATAAGGACACCATTGGGACAACAGTAAGGTGTCCTTTATATGGAGGTGTTCCTATTTCAGATAGTATAAATGTACGTACATATGTTAGTGTGATGGATTTCAAATGGGGTAGAGAACTGGTGCCCTGTTAAAGGAGAAGGCTGAATCTTGGAGGTGGTCTAAAATAGAGGTTTCTCTGCACATGCATACTGTACATCAGGAAATTTTCATGGCTAATAAATTTTGTGGTTTTCGTAGTTTGAAAGGATCCGCGAAATTCTTCATCCGCGAACATTAATGAAAAAATGGCTGCTGACGGGATGGTGTACCGCTTTTGCTTATAGAAATTGTTTGCATGCAAAAATCGATCGCATACAATGTACATTGCTTAGATTATTCGTATACCTTTCGTTGGGTTCACTTTTTAAGCTTTAGGAACGTAGCACCGTATGTATCTTCACCAATAGTCTTCAAGCTTCCGCAACGTCGACAAATAACTGCTAAGAGGACTACATTCCACCTACTAGATCTTACTAGTTCACTCTTAACAGATTCAAATACTAACTACACCTATAGAATAAAAGAAAAACACAATTTCGTTCATTGGGAGAGGCAAACGCTTAGAAAACAAGAAAAGACCTTTTGTTGAATTATCTGTAGGCAGGGCCCGCGAATTTATTTATCCACGAAAATTTATGACCCCCAAAAATGAGGCGAGCCACGAAATTTTGTACCGTGAAAATTTCCTGATGTACGGTAATACAATGGAATCTAAACACCTAACCATGACATTGACACAAAATTAGCACTTATCAGCAATAGTTCAAATCAGAGGCTAAGAAGTAAGAACTCGGTTCAATTGTTCTGAGTCTGCATTCTATGCTCAATGAAGTTCTAGTCATCCAAATAGCTTAAGCAAATTATTTGGTTAGCCTTATTCACGTTTTGTTGCAAAAAATGACGAATGGCATACTTCTATTTCTAGCCCTGTAGCAAGCCTTTCCACAATATAGCATATTAATGTAACATACAACAGTCACTCCACAATGGCTTCATGCGTGAACAGTAAATAGAAATGCAGGAAAGAATACAGACTGCACAGCATCAGAAACACAACCTAACATACAAAACTAATGAGGATTGTGAATTTCACTCTAGGACAAAATGGGGTGGGGTAATTTGGATAAATTGAGAATTTAGCAGTGGCAGATAGAGCTAGACAGCTTGGCTGTAGGACAAGATACTGACCCTGTTCACAGTTACCCTAGCGTTCCAAGCTACGACTCCCACACTTTACCTTTATTATCCGAAAGAAAATGCAACTACAAATCATAGACACTGTAATGCACATCTAGTAAGCTGGGTGCATACGTGGATAACAAGTAGCACACGCACGAACATACTTGCATCATCTTCACATTGTTACTTTTAACAATGTGGATTCTTAGGGACAATGTGGCCATGGTGCTCGAACCTCGCTAGCAAACTCCGCTTATAATAAAACAGATTTTAGTAGACCTAAGGAGAGAAAAACAAAATAAATGGTTAAAAAGCACTTTCAAGGGCTCCATCAGATAATATCTATAATAAGACCATAGATCCTAAAACACACAGAGTAAGGGCTTAGAATCCCAGAATATCTGATAACGTCGAGTGCCCTAATTCTGAACACTGTAGTCTCCTAGTCGACACAAAGGGATCTAGGTTTCATTCTTCAGCAGCTGCTATGTCCTGTATTAGTGCTAAGAAATCCCAGGCTTAAATGTCTCCAACCTTATTTCCTGAGCTCAAGAAAAGGCGGTCTTCAGAATTAAGGACTGTTCAGAATTTGGGCACTCTACCTTACAGGATGACCCAAAGGAAATCTCGCCACCTCTTTTAATCATATAATGGCATGAGCCAAACCGTTTTCAACAAGCTTTCCTCTTACTTGAAGGTTCATGATCTTCTTCACAGAAATAGGCGTTGCCTTTATCGTATTCTTCCGTGATTGCCTGTATTCGGAGATTGATAGCCTACCCCAGGCGCCCACGCCCAGTGCTGGTCTTGCCATGTTCCCACTGTGAGCCACAGGCTAGGCTAGTCTCTCGGAACCAGCCCAGTTTGATTTAAAAATGGACACACTCGAGACTGTGTAGTTTTCTTTCGTAGTTTAGTAAAGAGTTGGCACTGTTATATTGGAAGACACTGGTTCTGCATGCAACTATATGCGTGAGACTAGTTTCAGCATGGGAGCAGGCAATAGTGTTTTCAAGGAGGACTATAAAGATGCTCTCCAGTTGTTAAATGTCGAAGAACAAAGATCAATTATTGAGTCTTTTAGGACTTATGCGGGTGACAAAGGAAAGAAGGTGGATCGTCCCAGTTTCACGAAGTTATTGACTACTTTGAGGATTCCTGCTATCTCCAGTGATAGGTTATTTGAGGTGTTCGATAGAAAGAAGGTAAACTTAGAAACTTGAAAGTATTTAATATCAAATACAGTAGAACCTCGCAATAAGACCACCCCGGAAATAAGACCACCTCAGAATTAAGACCACTTTGTTGCAGTCCGGAATTTCTCCTATAGTTTTACATGGAAATTAGTTTCAGAATAAAGACCACATTTTTTCTTCTGGATGTCAAAACCTCACAATTAAGACCACTTATTTGTGGATATTGCTGTTTTCTGTGGACAATAGGCTCTGAAATGACGACATCAGTAAAAAGAGATGGTAAACTTAGGGTCACTTTTTTAACATCATAATGGAGTAACAATGAAAGAGGTGTGATGGTACAATTTTTCTACAGTTTTATTGCCTTATGTGCATCCTGTGTCTTTGGAATGACTTCTGGATGTGCCATGCTATTCTGGGCAGTACTTTCAGAAATAAGACCACCTCAAAATTAAGACCACTTACAACGGTCCCAAGGGTGGTCGTATTTGTGAGGTTCTACTGTACATAGTTATAGCATAGATACTCCAACACGGTTATAGCCTATATTTTGGTTGTTCCTTGTGACAAAAGACATAGACAAGAAGCTATCGGCTGTTGTGATGTTGTAGGTACTTAGTAATGCATGGTGAGGGGGGAGTTCTGGCAGAGGATTCTCACTATAGCAAACCCTGGTTATGACAATCTCAGCATATACCGAGCAATTCTTCCAAAGCTGCTTCCTATGTAGTGAAAGCATGAATACCCTATGGTTAAAATACCTTGTGTGAATATAGTAATGAAACAATCTATTGATTATTTTATGGCAAGATGAAAACTTTTCCTTGCCTAATGCAATTTGTAAGGTCAACTTGACTAATTTACATATGGATCAGTAGATCAGTTTATATGGTGCTATTGTAAAGGGCTTAAAGTAGATTTCCTTTGAGTACTGTTAGTATGTGCATTATTTAGTTGGGCTAAGATGTGCAGCTTAGCTATGTAGATGAGCAGATGGTTTATGCAGATATATTACATACCCTATTCTAATGAACTCACTGTTGTGATGAACTTTTGGTGTGATCCCCAAGGGTGTTCTTTAAAGAGGTTTGACTGCAATTTACATGAATTTCATTCAGTTGATCACTAGCTACTATACATACTTTGTACTCCATGTACATAATTTATCGGTTCTAATGGTTGTGATTGGAGAAAAAGTCACTTAGGATGACTTGGGTGGTGTGGCCCTGAACAAGACATTGATGTCTAACTTGATCTAACTGGTATATATGAGCAATGATAAGTTTGGATAGCACCAAAAGTGCACAAATGTGTGTATTCTTACAAAGAGTGTAAGTGAGAATGCAGTGACATACGTATTGTCGTTGTACCATGATAATTTTTCAGACAATACATAATTGTGCCATTAGTAAATTTGATATTGTGATGATCATAGTGTATGATAGTCATGGCAAATCCTGGTCATTACCTCTTTTCTTTTCAAAGATTAGTGCAACAATAGCAGCAAAGCTACTATGCCAGGCACCCAGTCGAAGTGGGCTGTTTAGTAGATTGGTGTGTATCTGGACAGATTGCATATCTCATTTGTTGGCAAAATACTTGCAATGTTTCGCCCTCTTGGGCTTCTTCAGGCAATGTTTACAAAACTTTAATGACAAAATTTGAAGTTTTGTTGTTATACATATACATATAGTTTTGTAAGCATGGCCTAAAGAAGCCCAAGAGGGCAAAAAGTTGCAATTGCGCTGTTTAACACTCTTTAGTCTTATTCAAATCAAGTAATATAATCTAAAAGAAAACTACCATAATATGTTTGAGTTTGGCTCGATATACTACCCGGATCTTCATTCAGTTTCCAAAAATTTTACGTATGCAAATAGCTGGAAATTGTTTGCAAATGCCATTCATCCACACATAACTTTATCTACACTTAATTCAATAGTGGCATCTCTTGGAATAGTTTGATGTTATCTGTTTTATACCTTGTTTAGACTGGTTTTGTGGACTTGGAAGAGTTAATTTGTGGACTTTCTGTTTTGCAACATGGAACATTTCGTGACAAATGTAAAATGCTCTTTAGAATTTTTAATTTAGTAAGTTCACAGTTGTGTTCGCTTGCAAAGATTTAATGTGATATGTTGATGGTTGCCACTTCAGGATGGAGATGAAGGAGTAAGCAGGGAGGAACTTAGAGCAGTACTAACTGGTGTCATAAAATCAGCAAATAATTTTATGGATGTCAATCAAGGCAGCGATGACATTGGTGTTGTTGTACAGAAGTATGTAGATGCATACATTTCATGTGGGATTAATGAGTTTGACCAATTTACTATCATCCTGTGGGTGTTTTGTTTGTATCTTTCAACTTTATTGTTTACATTTTGTTACATCTCATACTGGTAGTCCTAACTTCACAACTTGGCAACCAATATTCAAGTACAGGTTTTGATTCATTTCCTCACTTTAGGATTGTTGACAAGGCCTTTGAGGAATGTGACATTAGCCAAACAGGAACTCTGCTTCCAGCTGTAAGTACATTTTGGACGAAGTTTGATTAGTTTGATATCTCAAAGTCAAATCTGTTGACAGCTGTACTTTTTTATATTTTCTCTGAATTCTTTAAAGGGTAATATGGATGACCAAACACTTTATTTCTCATTTTCGTAATTTGTATTGATGAGTAGTAGAAAGAAAGCCACTGTAGATTGTACATATGGCAGCAAAGTCACTAAATATTGTGCTTCATGCTTTTGATTCTAACATACATGTGGCTAGTAATCTTTAGCCATTTTGGAGAACTTTTCAGGAAAGTAATACAGCTACATACCTTTCTGTGTGTATATTGTATGCATATGTACGTATATACCACTGCATGCTGTATTTCCAAATGATTTCAGTCTTCTCAGACTCACATAGCCAGTATTACTCGGGATTGAATGCATGATAGACACCTGTGAATCTGTGCCACTGATTTCTCAGTAGCTAGTGATACAGCAGGTCAAATTTCTTAGCACATATATCTTAATATTCCTCTGCATGTGCTCTATTCACAGGAATTTGAATACTGGGTTAAAAAAAATCCAGCCGTGATAGAACCTTTATTTGGATGGTTTCTGTTTGATGATGAAGGCCAGGCTACTGAAGATGAACAAGTAGATACACATCCACCACAGCAAAGTTTAAGTCTTTCTGATGAAGACTGGCAATCTGAAAAGGATTTCATTTGTTCCATATGGCCCTTACCTCAGCAGCTGTGGGAGTTCTTTGGTGATAAAGCTGTAAGCAGTGTTGCACAAGAGGCAGTGCTTTGGTGCCCGGTTGTAAAGTATCATCATGTACAAGTGAGGCACATTTGTACATGTGTTCAAGGGGATGTAGGTCTGTTTATTCAGTAGTTTTGCATTATTTTACTTCACTATTCTAGAGTAGTGTAACTCTCAGCAAAGATTTATATGGCGATGCTGAAAAGGTTTTCAAAGAAATAAGAGATTTAGTAGTAAGCATTTTGCAGCAATGTAATGTATTGTATTGGGTCTCTGTCTTGTTTATGTGTACGTACTTATTATCTCCCTTCATATGCAGATATTTTATTCTTGCTGTGGTTAATGGTTTTGATTTGGCAAAGTTTTATGAGGGAGAATGACATTTTTTTGTATTGGAGTTACATTATGCATACGTAATTCTGCATAGTTATTTGATGAACAAATGCATAGCAAATTTTCATAGGTACCGCCGTACCTTTACAGTAGCTTCTGGCTATAGACTCCCTAGGGTATACAGAATAAACTGATTGGCATATGCATTCAGTTTGTTCTGCTACCATTGTGACAATAATATCATCTGTATATGCTATAATCCACACACTTCGGTATGTGACCTGTACAGTTGATGTCCTGTCATCAATATGCCATCCTGTACCATGCAGAATGATGAGCATTACAAAAGTGCTTGCTGGTTGACAGGAGAAATTCTGATGTCAGCAGGTGACAGTGTCTCTCCATTCATTCTTCAAGTAAATTTGGATCTTATCGTCACACATTGTGCAGTTGCTTGTTTAATGTGCAATTGGTGTATGTATTCATGTATATATATATATATATATATATATATATATATATATATATATATATATATATATATATATATATATATATATATATATATATATATACATACATATATATATATATATATATATTTTCTTTGCTAAGATGGCCGACCCGCGTCACGATTGACCGCTCCTAATATGAGATATTTTGGCATTCTACTGCTTCTAATCTTTACTGCAATTGCCTATGATTACCTGAACGCTAGGAAGGAATTATCAACTTTCATCGCTCGGAAGGAATTATCAATTTTCAATCAATCTAGTGATTTTTGCGCTAAAGTTTCAGCGTCACCCTCAGCGATGCCCACGGGAACGGCACCTTGCTCAGTTTGTGGAAAAGTTATGACTATTCGTCTAGACGGAAATGTGAAAATTCATGGTCCAGTGCTTAGCCGGTGTGCGGGATCTGGTGTACCTCCGGCCGTTTCTACATCGACTTTCCTTCAACCCCATCAACCGACGTCACCTACGCTCTATTCTACTCCCTGCTCTGACGCTAGCCAGATTCAATCGACTTCGTCTGTCCAAACCTCAGATTCCATCATCAACCCTGGCCCCACCACCTTTAGAGTTCTAAAGAGGATACCTCGTGGTTCACGAGCCCCGTTCGCCAGAAAGTTTGCATCTATCTTAGATAGTATCGTCAACAGTGGCGGCTACGAGACCGATGCTTGGGAACGGCTCTTTCTATTCAGTAGATGTTGTGTCCGCATGCCAAGCCGTGGTGGCCACAGAAGAAGCCTAGCTTCGAAGGTGAATCGTGCCATTGAAGAGGAAAGTGACGACCAAAGACCTAGGAATGCTACTGGTACACGCACCCCAGCCTCACTGGCTAATCGAGTTTCTTCAAAACTTGAAGAGGGTGATTGTAGGGGTGCGGTACGCATAGCAAGTTCCACTGAACCAGTTTGCCCGGTAGATGAGAGGTCTCTGAATTTGCTGAAAGAGAAACACCCACCCATGCATCCAGATTCTGCATTCCCTGCAGCTCCCCCTGTATCGGCAGATCCCCTTGTTGTTTCATCATCGGAAGTCATCAAAGCGGTGTATTCCTTCCCAGCAGGCTCTGCCGCTGGGCCTGACGGGCTCCGCCCTCAGCACCTCAAAGACCTGGTAACATATGCACGTAGTGAAGGCTCAGATGATTTGATTGCTTCCCTTACCAATTTTGTCAACTATATCATTGCAGGTAATGTTCCTCGGAATGCCCGCCCATTCTTTTTTGGTGCATCATTGACAGGATTGAGTAAGAAGGATGGAGGAATTAGACCAATTGCGGTTGGTTGTACTTTGCGTCGATTGGCTGCCAAGTGTCTTTGTGCCTCTGTTTTTGATGAAATGGGATCCATCCTTTATCCTATGCAACTGGGCTTTGGTACCTCCATGGGGGCTGAAGCTGCAGTCCATGCGGCCAGGTCATACCTGGCCAACATGAAGGATGACCAACTTCTGCTTAAACTGGACTTTACTAATGCATTTAACAGTGTCCGGCGTGACAAGATTCTGCACTCAGAGAAAAGGCCCCTGCACTTCTGCCATTAGTGTACTCTGCCTATCGCTTCCCCTCACTGTTGTTCTTTGGAAAGCACACCATCCCCTCTGCTGAAGGGGTTCAACAGGGTGATCCACTCGGCCCCCTGCTTTTCTGCCTGGCCATTCACGACATCATTGTAAAAATGAAGTCAGAATTCACGGTTTTTTATCTTGATGATGGCACCCTAGGTGGTAGCTTGGAAGATGTCAAATCTGATTTGTCGTATCTGGAGCGGGCTGCCAGCAGCATCAACCTTTTTCTGAATCACAACAAATCTGAAGTAATTTGTGTGGAGGACTCTACCAAAACCGATATGCTCTCTTGCTATCCTTCTCTTCGCCCAACAGAACCCACACATGCGACATTATTGGGCTCACCAATTGGAGGTATGGAATCCATCACTGATGTGTGGGAGTCCAAGATAGAGCAGCTGAAGATTCTTGGTAGTAGACTGGAGCAATTACAGGCCCACGATGCACTTTGTCTTCTTCGGAACGCTTTTGCTCTGCCAAAGGTACTGTATGTACTCCGTACAGCTCCAAGTTTTCTATCCCCCCTCCTCGACACATTTGATGATGTTCAGAAATCCCTCCTGGAAGCTATTTGTAACATTCACCTCAGTGACAAGTGCTGGTTACAAGCGTCAATACCTATTAATGCTGGTGGTATAGGGATCAGGAGTGTGTCCAGGCTTGCGCCTTCTGCCTTTTTGGCTTCCGCTGCAGGCACCTCCTCGATCACCTCAGCCTTACTGCCACCTAGGTTCTCATGTGTCGTTTGTCCTCACACTGAGAAAGCACTCAGTATGTGGAAGAGATTTTCTGGCTCTGCAGACCCCCCCTCTGGCAGGTGTGCTGTTATCCAGAAAGAGTGGGACAAACAAGTTGTTGCCCATACCTTTTCGTGTCTCCTTTCAAATGCTGATCCAACCTCCAAAGCAAGGCTACAAGCAGCACATCAGAAAGAATCAGGTGCATGGATAAGTGTCCCTCCTGTTTCTGCATAGGGTTTGCGGATGGATAATGACTGTATAAGAGTTGCTGTTGGCCTTCGCCTTGGCTCTAGCCTGTGCCTGCCACATTTGTGTCCCCATTGTGGAAGTAATGTTGATGAAAGTGGGATTCATGCCTTGAGCTGTCGGAAGAGCAAGGGCAGGTTGCCGCACCACTCCAGCCTGAACGACATCATCAAGCGAGCTCTTGTGGCAGTGAGTGTGCCTTGTACGCTTGAACCACGTGGCCTCTGCCGGTCAGATGGGAGACGGCCGGATGGCATTTCCATTATCCCTTGGTCACGTGGCCGATGCCTGGCATGGGATGCTACATGCCACGATACGTATGCTCCTTCCAACATTCAACTAGCTTGTTCGGGTCCTGGTCTTGTTGCTGATAGGGCGGCCTCTGCCAAACGCCGGCTGTATGAGGATATATGCACTACTCATGATTTTACCCCTATTGCCATTGAGTCAGCTGGCTCATTTGGAAAGGATGCTCTGTCCTTTTTTCATGAACTAGCAAGACGTACTAGAGCACAGTCGAAAGATCCGCTCTCCTATCTCAAAATTTGTCAGAGAATCAGTGTATGTGTGCAAAGATTTAACACTTATTCTATACTAGCCTGTTGTTCTATTTGACTGTTACTTTCTATATATATATATATATATATATATATATATATATATATATATATATATATATATATATATATATGTATATACAGTGAAAAAAAAAAAAAAAAAAAAAAAAAAAAAAAAAAAAAAAAAATATATATATATATATATATATATATATATACATATATATACATATTATATGTATATTTAATACATGCAGCTATGGATATGCAGATTTTCCCTAATGTGCTACTTGGGAATGTACGATTCAGTTGCAGCAGAGTTGGAAGGTTTTGGGAATTTGGATCAAGTAAATCTCTTTTATGAGTACTGGCCAGATAAATTCAAGCTAAAAGCTGGTACATTGCCAGATTGTAGTAGTAAAACTTGAGATGCATTGATTTTTGTATCTATCTCAGGTTCCTTAGTTCCGTTCTCTCTGAGAATGCTACATGCTCAAATCCCTTTGATGCAAGTTGAGCCTAACCCATCAAAAGCTTTAGACAGGGTCTATTTACTTAAGGCATCAACTGAGAAGGTTACTTTCCTGTCAATTGTTGTCTACAAATGTACAGGTTTGCTTACTAAATGTTCAGGTTTGTGTAAGTATCAAGAAAAGTCCAGAGAAGTATGGGTTGAAAGCACCTTATTTCAAAGGTTACTTTTTGCTCATTTTGTACATCATTTGTGTATTTCATACAAAATTCTAACCTCTGCTATAGAAGCTGAAAAGCTTTGGAAATCAAGATTATTACAAGTCTCACTTTTGGCGGTACAGTGTTTCATAGCACTGAAGGTGAGCTACTCTGTCTTTGCTGTTGCCTTCTGCTACGAATGCTTTCTGTCAACAGGATTATGATTTGGCTGCTCAAGAAATTCAGACATGCTGTAAAGTATTTGAAACAAAACAAGTAGAACTTCAGATGTTGCTATGCAGAGTGTACCTAATGGTAATATTATCCTTTGCCATTTTCATTGTCTGACATGTGTGCTACTTCGATTTTATCCTATTGTGTCTTTTAGCTGGGTGATTTGGATCTGGCATCACAAATTGTAGAGTCACAGTGTCATCAACATGGCCAAGACATACTCCACCAGTGTGTTTTTGCTCTTTGTGCATTTTTATACGTGTGTATTTACATTTAGTCTGACACCTGTCATACTAAATATTTTAGATGTTTTATACCACTGTTTGAGGGAAATACTGATGAAGCCCTTTCTAGGGCTAAGGTAGCCTTGAAGGATGACCCAGATAACCCTTTGGCGAGTTTGCTTGACATATATTTCACTTGTAGTACTAAATGAAACTCAATTTTTTTTGTTAGGCTGTGAATAACCTTGCTGTCTGTCTGTTCCATGCTCACCAGCCAATGGAAGCAGTTAGAACTTTAGAAGCTTTTGTGACAGGACACGAACACCAAAAGGCTATGATAGATAATCTGTTCCTGGCTTATGAAGTGGAATCCTTGGACAGTAATAGTAGGAAGCAGCTCTTAGTATCGCGAACATCTACACCAAAGCCCTGAGCGCTTATTGATAGGTCGATGACCTTTAAGTATCCTTATAAACACATACTTGTGATGCTCACGTGCGGTGTTACTGAATTTATTTCGTAACCTTTTGTTGACATTCTGGTACGTAAATAGTCAACGGTCGTACTGGTGTTATACCGGTATATGACCTAAGGTGGTCTGTATAGCCTAAAGGTTACTATAGCTTCTGGTGAGTGGAATTTTATTGGAACTTTTCCTGGGAGAATCAGGTGGGTTATAATTATTTAGTGCCGGTGATAACGGTTGTATTTTCAATGAGCTATAGAAGGCATTTATATCCCTTACTCAATTTTGGAGATGAACATTATGCTCCAAACCGCGGTCCATTATAAAGGTGTTTTAATCATACTACGCACTAAAACTAGATATGAATGTATGACATTGTACTTACATAGTTTACCGTGATAATTATAGCCCAACTGAGATATTTCATGAGTATATATAGTTGAGACTTGCATTTAGTACTAGCTTGATATCAGAGGTGTATGCACGTACTTACTCCACATGCACCAGTGCTCTGTTCTTATTACATGTTAAATCATAGATGATAGAACGTTTCATTATCCATAAAGACCATCCCTGATAGTCGGTGCACCTTTAATAGATACCAAGTACTGATTGTATGTTTTCTTAAAAGTATACTATATATATATATATATATATATATATATATATATATATATATATATATATATATATATATATATATATATATATGTATGTATGTATGTATTTAGCAGTTATTTGGATAAATGTTTGTTTGTATTCGTCAAGTTCCTGGAGGGAGTTGTGCACATTTATGGGGCTGTTCAGTGTAATAATATTGAGCTGATTGGACTGAGTGAGCCGATGGATTTTTTTATGAGTATATTGGATCAGTGTGATTGGATCAATTTCATTTGAATTTATCATCCACATATACCTGTATTATAAAGTAGTCACTTCTTATAATGCCTGGCAGTCGTGTATATACAGTGGGGTAAGAATCAATGGCATATCAATGAAAATGATCCAACTTTCCTTTTGGTATGATAGACAGCTTCCTCCTGCTGGCTTAGATTTGTGCCTACTACACTGAGGTACATACATATGTATGTGGTAGTACGAAGTTATCTGCACCCAGGACTTCATATTTTTGAAATTTTGCTCAGTTTGTGATGCTTTGAGGTTAATTTTTCTTATGTTATTAATATCACAAAGGAAATGATTGGTTGTCTAATGTTATAGCTGTCATTGCCATGTTTGTGGCACTTCGGGTTTTACACCTTCCTGTAAAATTAATCTAAATTTAGTAAGTTTGTGATTTGTCTGTCTTGAATTTTCCTGCTAAGAATGGACGTAATTGTCTTGAAAGTTTCTTTCTGTGAGGAAGACATAGTCAAAGATATTGAGGTTAGAGATAGTTATTTCCATTATTACATATATCTTCCTGCTTCACTGATTGCATTACTCTTCACAGATTGATTCTAATGCAACTGTTGGTGAAGCTAGCGAGTTAGCTTCCAGCCATCTGCTGGATCAAGAATCCCATGAAGGTTTGTCAATAGTAACTGGGTCATTGAACCATAGTATATTATTCAATTGACATTATTTACCCCAGACACATTACTCCACTATACCACACACTGCACTATTATGAATTGCACTGTCACACACTATTCTACTCCCCACTGCCCTGTTACACACTAAACTGTTGCATACCTCATTGACAAACACCCCACTGTTACACACTACACTACTACACCCTTACACATGTGCCCTGCACTGTTGCAACTTGCCTTTCCCAGACTTTGGTTTAGTTCAGCCTGGAAAGAACCCCAACTGTGGCACATGGCTGGATCCTAAGAGAACAATACAAGAGTCTAATTTGCATTCTGGAGATGTCCTTCAGTTGCGAAGACGAAAACGTCTTCTCAAAGTCAAAACTATGGATGGAAGTTTTGTCACCCTAATGGTGAGCACCTGTGTTATTATCAAATTCATGTTTTTGCCTATATTGTTTTTACTTTCACCGGAAGTGTCCGGAACGTCCGGAACGATGTCAATATATATATATATATATATATATATATATATATATATATATATATATATATATATATATATGTGTGTCAACAACATGGCGGACGCAAAGTCGGTACAAAATCTTTCGGCTATATTTCGGTGAAATTCATTCGTTTGCGCCTGATTTTATCAGCGAAGGGTCTTTTAGACCAGAAGAGTTCTTCGAAATATTATTTTAGTCAATAACGCCGATTTCCAAGCAATTCGAGTTTCCAGGGCCGTAGGCGGCCCACGAGTTTTTTAAACTCGAATCGCTTGTTTATATATGTACTGTTTTTTCCCGAATATATTCTTACTCCAATTTAGATTGATGAGTCTGCCAGGGTTATGGAACTCATTCAACTAGCCTGTTCCAAAATTGGTGAGCTGATACTTATACCGTTCTGTGTCATATCTCTTTTGAACGAACATGCATTCAAATTTATGTACATATCTTTATATTTAGGCCTAAAGAATTCCGATGAGTTTTCTTTTGTTACGGAAACAAACCTGGCAAAGCATGGCAGGGTAAATTCCCCTTGAGATCATTTTCTCTAGTTAGTTTACTGCTTTATTTTCACAGTTATCCCTACTGACCTCTAAACGGTTCAAACCTTTGAGAAGAAGACTGACCACAACTGATGAAGGTGCGGTATAACATAGTATATTCTGAAATTTTTATGGTTATCGTGCATGAGGGGCTACAAATGAATTTAATGTTTAGTGCACAAAATTTATATTTGTCACACTGAGGAGGTAGATTACATTAGTTTTGATTGGTTTATTGGTCAGTTTCCTATGATAAGTACTAACACAACCATCTCTATTTTTTACATTAATTTTGTTTATGAGTCTATGACGCTCAGCCTTGTCAGTCCATTGAGTTTACTAAAAGGTATGATAATTATATACAGTGAATTCCCATTAATTGACCACAATTTGTTTTGACGAATATTGGTGGATTAATGAATTTGGCGGATTATCCAAATCAACTTGCAGTCTTTTGTTATAATTCATACACAAAATAGATGGCGGATGAAGCAGTGGCGGATTAGTAAAAATTCACTGTATTAATTTTTATGGGCTGGTATTGAGATGACAGTGTATACAGGATGTTTGTGTTGTAGTTAGCGCATGCATAGCAAAGGTATGATTGCCAACATCACTTTAGAAGGGTTCAGATTGTTTGAAGCATGGATACTAGAAAAATGAGAGAAGTGTCTATGTTTAAAGCACTCTAAAGATGACAAAACACAGTTATTGTTGGTACCAAGGATATCAATGGTAATTGTTAGGTTGCCATTTTTTGTGTGAAGTGTTTGTGCGTTACTATATGTAATGTATATGCATACATAATACATCATTTGTATAGTATATATTGGGACTTAGCTCATGTTGCAAGTGTAGAAGCTGTGAGAATCTTTCAAGTTTTGAATCTAGAAAAAATATTCTTGTGAAATTTCAATCTGTATTTCTATACTATCGTGTCATGACTGTTGGTGTTTGCCTAATTTGTCATAAGTTGTGCAGTCACAAAGTGTCAGAAGTGGGAGTAGATGAATCTGATGCTCCCTTAGCAGAAACGTGTTGTAAACGACTTGTACCCACTCCACAACCAGACGACAAGAGTTGTAGTCTTTGTATTTCTTTGAATGTTTGCATTGACTGTATTTGAGTTTGTTTCCACTGCTTCTATGAATGAATTTAGTATTAACCCTCCACCCCAAAGCAGAATTGCAAATATTTGTCTCCCTTTGGCATTCCAAGGATATTGCTGCAGTATCTAATTGACTGTGTATGATGTCCCTATAATTTAGATGTCTGTCTAGAAATGCCAGTGAGCAAGATATGAATATAGCCTTGCATGGCTTCCTGGATTTCATCCTACAATGCTAGTCCAGCTAGCAGGACCACCTTGATGGTGCATTGTCAGTTGTACAGAGTCAAGTTCATTGCTATCATAAAGGATTGTTTGAGAGCTGTCATAAATGTCACTTAGTATTGGTTATATGCCACACTCAGTGCCTGTGATCCTTCAATAGAAGTTTCTTCATTGGGGTGGGGATTTGAGCATTAATCAATGAGCCAGGGGAGATGAATCGTGGTGAATTTACCACCAGGTGGTCTGTTGTTGAAAATAATTGGGGGGAGGGGGCAACCCGTGTATATAGTTTTTGCATTTTATCACAGCTAGGAACTGTCACTGTTTTCTGCTTTCCGCTATTCTATCCACAGTACACTGGCTTGATCCAGCTAAATCATTGAGGGAACACGGAATTGAAGAGCGTGATGTTTTAGTCCTCAGGTAATATACGATACCTCACAAACTACGTATTACTAATTATGTATCAGTAGCTCTGATAATTTTACTTCCATTTGATAGACAGAGGTTTTTCTTCTCAGAAGAGTCAACAGATTCTAGTTGTGATCCAAAGGAAGTGCATTTGATGTATGTTCAGGCTCGAGATGCAGTTCTAAATCAAACTCATCCAGTAACAAAAGCGAGTGCTATTGAGCTTGCAGCTCTTCAATGCCAAATTGAATATAGGAACTTCAATCAGGACTTTGTTAAAGCTGGAATTCTTACGTATGTTTGAGGAAGTGTATGGTGTATTACCAGTGTTCTGTCCAGTGATGGACTGCCACCCTTAGTAAATAGCCTAACTTCCCTGCCCCTCCTCAAAGGAACAGTAGTTCAATTTTTGTAGAATATAGGCTTTCCCTCTGCAGTGCATGACTTCTATTTGACTACTCAAACCTGTAATTCACTATCTATACAAGATTGGAGTATAAACACTCTTGAGAACAATTACCATTTACTTAGAAGGATGTGAACATTCATATTTAGACGGTTTGGCTTGATGCGGTTGGAGGTCATACGTACCTACCCTAAGGCCTTTTCCTCCTCTCCATTCTAAATCTGCAAATAGAGTATGCTACGTATTATGTTATTTCTAACAAGAATCTATGGTGATTTCAGCACAGAGATTTGTTCATGAGGTTATTGAAGGGGTCCAAAACCACAATGAGAGCACCTCCCAAAATGGCTTGAAGCACAGTTTTTCTGGGGGGTGGATGCCCCAGATCCACCCAACAATTACAATCTCTAATCTTATCTTGCACATGCGTATGTACTTACCCTGCGATAATTATGACACCATTCTGTGTTATTCCTCCATTTGCACTGTTTTCCAATTTATGATCAGATCATAGTGAATATGCAGTACTCTTGTACTGTATGTTGGTAGGAGTTAGTACACAGTATATATTTGTTTGTATTTAAAGTTTCTCCACTAATTTATATCCTAGGTAGAACCCTGAGTTGACTATATGGCAATCATTGAATGGTTTAAAATTAGATTTGAACATGTGCTGTGGGGTATGTGTGACTAAATGGTCCATTGTTTGTCTGATTATAGATTGGCTAATTTCATTCCCGTGGACTATGTGAAGTCCAAAAACATCGAAGCCAAGATATTTCAGGTTTGAATAATATACACTGTACATTTGCAAGTGTCATCTAAAAGGGTAGTTAATTTTTGTTTTATTTATTTTGTTCATTTGTATAGAAAGGACATACACACACGTACTTTTAATTTGATGTAACTTGGTATCCTGTATCATGCACTCCCAAAACTGTGTTTATTGAGTTATGTACAGTATAATTAGTTTAGTTATCAAATTAACATTCCACTAGGTCTAAAGTGCACACTTTTGTACACTCATGTTTTGTAGGAATATGAAGAACTTTCTGGGCTGGCTGAACTGAAAGCTAAATTGCAATACATTCAGTTGTGTCGTTCCCTGAAGACATATGGTGTGACTTTTTTCCATGTAAAGGAGAAGATGAAGGGCAGAAACAAGCTTGTCCCCAGACTTCTTGGTATTACATTTGACTGTATTATGACAGTAGATGAGAAAACAAAGGAGGTATGTATGTGTTCATTAGCAGCTGCATACATATATAGTTTACCAATGATTTAGTGTAATTTACATAGCTTGTGCTCTTTAATTGAGCTACGTACATACTAAAGAATCTCATGCAAGTGTAAGCACAAAATATGTGGATGCTATTGAACATGTACAGTTTACACTGGAATAGAATTTGCAATTTTATGGTTGCTACACCTAATATATATGCAGGTAGTCACCACTTGGCCACTGACCGCAGTCCGGCGTTGGGCTAACACTGGCTCCACATTTAGCCTGGACTTGGGAGGGTATGCCGGCTCACTGTACTCAGTGCAAACTACAGAGGGTGAAGCCATATCACATTTGATTTCTGGTTATGTGGACATGACTTTGAGGAGGGTGAGTACAGATTATAGTCTGCTGATTTAATAGCAGAGATTGTTATATTCTATGTATATCTATAGACTATATTGAATTTGTTTGTCACATTTAGCAGCAAGCCAACAGTTACAGTGATAGTGATCAAGAGTCCATTGATTCGAGTTCTTTGGAGTATGTTATTGTATATTTGACATTAAACTTATGTATGAACTTGTATTGTGTGCACTATTGTGTATTAATTTGCCTGATATCTGTTTATATGTATAGGGAAAGTGAAGATTATTCATTGGATGTCATGGATTCTAACGGACCAACCATCGTTAGTGAAATTGACCTTGTGCAAATTCTTTGTGATTAGAGTACCTTACCAGTGAAATTCTCTTTAAATGGCTAGAGCCTAAAGCAATCTCTCAAAGCAGCACTAACTGCATGTCACATTGCAGCCTCAGATTTGCCCAAGAATGAATCACATAAAACAGTGAGAAACAGAATGGAATTTACTTATTAGCATGTTGAATAGTGCATACAGTGACCAAATTTACTTCTTCCCTGCTGTGTATTTTCGAAAGGATGATGCAGCTCTGCAAATTTCTGTAACTTCATCAGTGGTAGCAATTATGTCATCAGCAGCTTCTCTTCTTTCCTTTCACCACAGTGGTAAGTCATGTTTTCATTTTTGAAGCGAAGCTTAGAAGCTGTTGTTTGCTGTGTATTGTTTGCTTTTGCATTGTAGGTCATGGTGAATCAGTAAAGATGGGATGTGCTCTGAAAACTATGTATGTTTTTTCGTCCTATGCTAGTGCATAATTTGTAGAAGTAGTATGTTTGCACATATTGTTTATAGATGTACTGGTATGGCTGATTTGACATCTGCAATGCATAATGCGGTTAACAAATGTTCAGATCAGGATGAAAGTGCCAACGTTGTTCAGGCAGCATTGACTTTAATTGGTGCAGTGGAAAAGCTCCTTCATCTTGTAGAGACTACAGACAAGGATAATTTGTGTGTTTTGCAGTCATAGTATTTTTCAGCTATAGCAATGTGTGATAAATTTTGTTTGTTTAACAGGAAAGACCTTCAAGTAGTGGTTAAAGACATTGGACATGCTGGACGCCACTTGCTGTGTACTTGTGGAGAGCTAGTCGCATTTGATATTGCTCAGGTGTGTATATGTAACTGTAGTTTTATTATTGATGTATGGTATGTACAGTGCATATATGTATGTAGTTTTATTTAGTGTTATACATGTAATTTCTCATGTAGAAGTCCATAACTGGGATATCAAATGATATTGTGAGGCGTACGGCTTATCTTGCAAAGGTTTGTATGTCGATTGTAGAGGAAGGAGCCAGTCAGGATCACCATCCTCGTGTAGCTGCAGCTGTTGACGAAATGATTGAAAGAAGTAATATCCTAAACATTGTTGTGGTCATGCTCTGCCCAGTATTGAGCAACACACTTCCACAAGAAGTTGTAGCTAGTGTAGTGTCTAAAGTGGCTAAGTCTTCCGAGAGTGTCTGTGGTCTTCTTCAGGTGAGGACATTATTGCTCAATTTGCACTAGTATTGTCACAAGTGAATGCTTCTCATTTCACATGTGATCTTTTTAGTCAACATGTGAAGATGATGACAGTATGTCTGCCTTGGCTGATGCTGGAGCAGTTCTCATAGATGAACTGCAGGGACTGATCAGTGAAGTCAGTCGATTCACATTGTCATCAATGTGTCATCAGATGGAATGCAGCCTTAGTGCTTTAGCACAGTCTGCAACACTCATAAATGGAAGTGGAAGTTCTGTGGATATGATTGCTGAAGCAAAGAAGATTGATAAGGTATCTAAAGAGTTCATCATCTAATTTACATTTATTATTGTGTGAATTCCTAAATACCTTCGTAAATAGGGGTTTGAGGCAGTTGTTGATTTGATGACTCTACAATCTCAACGAGAGGAGGATGCATCTATTGCTAAGTCCTTGTTGGATTCTGCCAAGGCAATCACATGTGGAGCTCTGAATGTAATTGAAGGAGCTAAGGTTAGCCTTCTACTTGCGTTGTGAGGGGGAGAGGTATTACTGTAGATTCACTTGTGTAAATGACCACTGATGTATGTATGTATGCTTCCGTTTGCACATCTATACTCCGTAGCTACTGGCTAATAGTGGTGACAAACAATCACAGACTGTTGTGAAGTCAGCAGCTGAGGAGCTCCTTGGAATTTGTCATTCTGTCAATATGCTCCTCCTTTCTAAGTACTCTGAAACGAGGATATTGACCTCTGCTGAAACCAGTTGTGATGTCTGTAGCCAATTCATTGCTGTCATTGACAGTGTAGCAGCCACAGCTGATGGAGAGTGGCGTTCTGAATTGACAAGCCAGTGTGAGGTAAGTAGAAGGTAATTGACTGTTCTGGTGAGTAGTATAAACCATGCAATTAAAAATTTAAGAATATATAATTTAATTGGTATAATATGTCAGAGAGCTTGCTTATTGAATATGTACATACATACGTGCATACAGTACATACGTAGTATACTGTATGTATGTAATTCCTATCTACGGTACATGTGTATGTTTGTCTATCAGCAAACGCAATGTTTACAGTGTCCTTGCAATACTTCTGTGTTCTCTATCAATGTTCATTGTTCTTATAGACAACAAGAAGAAGATTGTTTGTTTTGAAGTGCCTGGTTAGCAGATCTAAGAAGAATCCAATCAAACTAAGTGAATTTACAGATGCATCTCTCGCTTTGGCTAATGTAAGTTGTACTACTGATGTTTCTGTCGAGAATGATCTATGAGTATGTAATATTTATGTGAATTGGTGTACATGTTATGTTGTGAAAATTGATGTATAAAACCTTGGCGTTGGTACACAGGCTGTCATTGTTCTACTTGTAGTCGGTTGGAAGACTTGTTTCTCTGTCAAAATCTGCTGTGCCTAGAATCAAGGATCAGGCCACTGCTTTGCAGTTGGGGGATTTTGCCAAAGCTACCGGTAGTGCCATCTCAGACTTAAGAAGAGCTGCAAAGAAGGTAAGCGAAACATATGTGCATAGATTTTATGTACACCAGAGCATTGTCATTCTGACCATGATTTAGATTTCATGATGTGATTTTGTGATGGGGGGGGGGAGGGCAGGGGAGCAATATGTGAACTTGTGTACATGAATATGTGCCTTTACCCCCCTCCCCTTATTAGTGACTAGGAGATACTTTTCCCACCCCTATGTACAGTACGTACATACAATTACTACCTTAAGCCATTGTACATATGTGTGACATATGCCACAATGTGGTTCCATATATCCGGGAATATTCGTGACATTTTTAATTTGGTGATTTGGCAGCCAGGATCAAATTGCAAAATTTCTATCACCAAATTTACATAAACCTACTTACTATGCTTTGTCCTTGTTGTGCAACTGCCAAATTTAATTTCCGCCAATATTAAATTACAGCCTGATCTTGCACAAATCGCCAAATATAATCCTCGCCAATATTACCGTATATACGGTAAGCCCAATAATGTTTCCTTTCCTCTGTCAAGTTGATCGAGTTGCTTCTGTGAAATTTACGTGTATGCACACTCTATTTTACCAGTTTTACCCTCTCTTACTTTGTAGTCTGCTGTGGCTGTTCAGATTAGTGACCTTGATGACTGTTCTGAAGTGCTTGCTAACATGGTCTTCAATGGCAGTGATGGTGCTACTTGGCTGGCAAGGGATGTGAGTAATGACTTGTTAAGACAAACAGAGTGTCTTTGTGTTTGCAATGGGGTCCACTTGACTGTAACTTAAGTACGTGAAATTTCTACAAAGTGGAATGAGTTGTTTGTCTTGATCAACATCTACCCATTGATAATAAGACGTGCAAATTTTGTTATAAGGATAACCTTATGCCTGCATGGATTTTTTTTTGATCTCAGAGGTTAACTTAATACTGTATTGTACCGTACGCGCTCTAATTTTCGCTGGCCTAAACTTTCGCGGTTTTCGCGGATTGGAAGCCATCCGCGAAAGTTTAAATCAGCAAAAAGTTTGAAATCTTGCACAGTGATATAAAATGGCCGTCACAGTGATATAAAATGGCTGTTGCTGAACAGCGGGCGGCGCTGTCGACGCCTTGTTGTATTCTTATTAGATCCATGATGATATACCTAATATATGTGTGAAAGAAGGTATAGGCTTGTCTGCTGCCTTTATTTTGTCTTCGTTTGCGTTTGCATGTGCCTGTAGCTACCTAAAGTTGAAGAATGTCGCCCGATTCGATCGTTTTTGGTTCGCAAGCGTCCGGACTTTCCAGATTTAAAGCAAGTTGTCCCATCAAGCATGGCAGATGCTGTTAGAAAGAAATATGCAACACTTCAGAGGAAGAAACCGCTCACGTGTCTGTGTCATTGCCCGGCCTGTTTGGCTTGGCAATCATTAAAACTTTGAAGTGCTAATTGTGATCTAGGGTCTACTCAGGTCTATCGCTGGTTAACTTGAACCGAAAAACAGAGGCACTGGATGGGGACCCGTGAAAATCGCGAATTTACGACATCCGCGAAAGTTTAAGCCTGCGAAAATTAGAGCGCGTATGGTATGCCAGTATTATTCGGACAGATTCATGTGCAGTGGGTTTTTTGTACTAAAACCTAGTGACATGTACACAGTATGTACTAAATTGTATTAATTTGAAGTTATTATTCTTTGTTTTGATGTGTATCTGTTTCCTGTACATGTTTGGCCTTTATCCTCAGAATCTAGAACTTTCTGCTACCATACAAGCACTCAAATCCTCCAAAGCAAGCATTTTGGTGGCTTTGAAAAATTCTGATGTTGGGCAATTAGTGGCCTCTATCAAAGACCATGTGGACAACATGCAGGTATGTAGGTCTGCATACACAAGACATGATTTTTTGATAATATGCCTGAGACTGTAAACTCAGTGCATGTGTGTAGTGTGTGTGTGTGTGTGTGTGTGTGTGTGTGTGTGTGTGTGTGGTGTGTGTGTGTGTGTGTGTGTGTGTGTGTGTGTGTGTGTGTGTGTGTGATGTGTTGGGGTTGTTACTTTTGAAAAGTATAATCTCGTTACATATTATACGTATGTGTATTGCTATGAAAGCTTGTAATACATAACAGTTACATACGTATTACTCAATTATAAATGTAACTAGTAATAATATTACAGATTACATTTGCTCCCGTAAACTACCTCCAAGTTGCATCCCAGTGAAATTTTAATTTTCCTATATATGAACATAAACATAGCATGTAGAATCATTGAATGTTAGAATTGGACTTGGCCATTCACAAAGAATTGTAGTAGATTTCACAACCAAGACAATATCTGCTGGTATACTGCAGATGTAGTGCAGACCAGAGCACTAGTAATGTGAAAAATAGACAGTTGCAGAAGTCTTGACATAAAACTTACATGACTATTGACATTATTATTAGTTATCACCTTTAACTTGTTCATTTAGTTAGCATTTCTGCACGTCACATACACATTTATTTCAATCATGTAATTTTTATGTCAACACTTCTGCACCTGTCTATTTTGTTTATTTACATCACTCTCATACACTATTTAAGATGATTCTCCACTGTAGTCTTTAGTTCTTTATAGCTGATGAAGGCCTACGTGGCCAAAACGTTCTGTGCATTGATTTTGTACAATTGATCTGTTACGTTACTATTTGTTCAAAAGTCATATTATATCATATATATTCATGTGCATTGGACATCAAGACTAGTGATGTTGTGTGTCTGTGCATCATATCTTAGACCTGGTGCCATGCTGTAGTCAAGAGTAAGAATGCACTGCAGCAAGAAGATGGCCATGCTGACATTGATGAGGAGCTTACTAGGGCAGTGGAGTACACCAAAGAGTTCATAGCTGAAGCGAAGGAACATGTAACAGCAGGTGGTAGTACTGTGGAGGCAACCGAAATGTTAGATAAGGTTTGTGCTTTTCTTCCCACACAGTACTGAAAGGGACTTCTTTGTATGTGTACGTACAGTTATAAGGTTGTATTGTTATCAAAGTGGATCAAGAATTTCAGATGTTGTGTAGTTGTTTGCCAAGTGAAGGGTTATTCTACCACATCTCAATGTGGGGGATTTTGTCTGCTAACTTGTAATATTTTTATATGTAAAAACGTTTTGGTTTGTTACAGTAGACAACCTGCTTCATTGCTCAAAAAGCATCAGAAATGTCCTAACTAATAGTGGATAGACGCCTAATTCCAGAATTTGAAAAGTCATTCCATCCATTGTGTTCCTTCTAGGCAATATTGGCTTGTGTATTGCAGGCAATGTAAAATATTAGTCAAGAAAAACAATGTAGAAGTATTTTTGGCCATTAAATTGTACTCTAATGACATAAAGTGGCAACTAGGGAAGGTCAGGATACTTCCTTAATCAGGGCATGCCTCACATCACTTTTTGGTAGGCTTAATATGCTATTTTGAAAGCATGATGGTGATGACTTTATGTCTTCTTTAAAGTCTTGAAAATGTCAACGTTTCCCCTCTTGGTGGAGAGTAGATTTTGCACAATTGTTCTGAAGGTGACGCTATAGTTCATTTATGCTGTATTGTGCTATTCTTAGACTATGTGTGTAAACCCAAAATACTAGATAGAGTATTCATAATATTCTCTGAATGTCAGCAAGGTATTTCAAGCATTTCCATAGTGAAGTTCATTTTGATTTAGCTTCTCTGCCTGTTAAATGGTGGTGAATAATGAACTTCTTTGCCTTCTGTGTGTATATTGCTTAATGTTTGTTCATTGGAAGATAATTTGTGTATGGCACTTCGGAATCCAAACTTACTGAGGCATTCACAATGTGTATGTATTTGTTTATGTCTGTATTTGTAACAGTTGCACATGTTTACCTGGATCTGTTGGTTGTATTGCATACTTTGTTTTGTGCTATGCTTAGGGATGGCAAGCTGTAAGCACGGCATCTGACATTCTAGATGCAGCTGGAAGGCTGTCTGAGGTTAGTACAAGTTGACGTGCAGTATTCAAATCTGTAATGATTTTATAAGGTTTAATGATTATCTCCAATGTCTCCATTCAATTGCTGTCATTTTCTAGGCTGATTCTTTTCCAAAGGAAGAGAAACGAGGGTGTTTCAGGAGAATGACTTATGGCATTGTCCGTGTTGTCAAGAAGGTGTTTTCCCTTGCATGTAAGTGAAATATGAACTGTTTGGTGACAGTATACTATTTTGCTAACCATCTACAGTGTATGTGTATATGCTTAACCATTTTAAATTGGTAAAAGGCTGTAGGATCGACGCAGGATCGTGCAAAAAAGCTTTATTGAGGATCCTCCAAAAACACTTGAAACAAGGATAAGTGGTAAAACAGGTACTGGGCTAGGTGGGCTAGGGGCAAGACGGGCATAGGCAAGCAGAGGGCTACACATACATAAGGGCTAGACAGAGTTTAGTTGAACTGAGTGCCCATTATGCTAATTCCTACAACCTGCATGTGCAGCACATGATATGTATGTGCTGTGGGATGTAGGAATTTGCACAGTGTGCACTCAGTCCAGCGAAACTCTGTCTAGCCTCATGTATGTGTAGTCCTATGCTCGTCTAGCCCTATGCCCATCTTGCCCTTTGCCCACCTAGCCCAGTACCTGTTTTGCAACTTACCCTTGTTCCAAGTGTTTTTGGAGGATCCTTTTTTGGCAATGCCTTTTTGCACGATCCTGTGTCAATCCTACATCCTTTTACCATTTTTTAATGGTTTTTATACACCCTTATCATGTAGTTTTTCCTTTAAAACAAAGTTGCTTGAGTAAGGCTGTTAAAAGATTGCTTCCACTGCAGTTGAGAAGGAACGCAATCAAATTTTGTAAGATAGAGACACTAAGACTATGCAGCTAGACTAAAATCTAAAATCAGTGTACTAAAGAAGCTAAGACTCAAACAAAAGAGCACTATAGTCAACAATTATCGAGTGTGCGGCCTTGTACACGTTCGCCTACATCTAGTCTCGTATAGCCATTTCACTTGTATCTGAATATGGCTGATCCTGTTAATGTATGGGATTTGCCTCTTAAGATTTTTATTGTTTTAGAAGTAGGTATTGCTTTAATACCTACCAAAGGCACTTGACACTAATAATCAAAGCTCACTGATGAAAGATGAGACCTCTGGACCTTTCCTAGTGACCTATAGCTTATTTCAAAAATAGACGAGAAGAATAATCATCTTAAAATCTAATGGTGCTACGGAGCCATACCTCACCGTCTAAGATTCAAAGTTCCTCGAAAAGATTGACTTATGAAGGTTTTTAACACTTTATCTTGTAGCTAGTGTGTCAAGATATACCAATATCGCTTTGAAATGCTTCTAACTGTACTGTCTCATTAGTTTTAGGGCGGTAATAAATTTGTGCTAATGTATGGTGGCCATGTTTTTTCGGTGTCAATCCTACATATGGAGTACTACCGTACTCCATAGTATTGCTCTTCAAATAATTGATGTGTACATGCAGTATCTGCCATATGCATTTAACTACATGTGTGCAAAATTTCCTTGTTTTCAAATTGGCAAGAAGAATAGCTACCTATGAACCAATACATGTACACTTTAAAGGGAAAATTCCCCATGTAATACAAGAGCAATATAGTCATTTTTTGTTGTAAATTTACTCAAAAGCATTGTTTTTTCTAGCTATACAACTCACACTGTCTGCTGCGATCAGTGCATGATTTTGTTTCAGCAATATCAAGTAATATGACCATTACAAAAGCATAAAGGTATCACTTAATGTCCAAAAGTTTAAAGCAAATCAATACAGACGCAAAGTTTTCCATTTGTCAAGCTTACACTCTTGTTGTAGAATACCGTATGTGCTCAAATTTTCGTGGGATTGAAACTTTCACGGGTTTCGCAGATTGGAAGCTGTGCGCGAATATTTTAAGCCTGCAAAAGTTTGGGTCGAGCTCTTGTACAGTGACCAAGATGGCCATCGAAAGAAAAGGAATCATGGAGAAGCACTGCGGCATCTTTGCTCTTTTCTCTAATAGTAACTTTCATCCACAATCAAACGAAGTTTAGGTCTGTAAAGGGCTAAATGAAGGAAGGATTAAAGGGGGATCTACAAGAATAGAAACCGCAAAAATTTTGCAATCCGCAAGTATCACTCATTGGGTTTATTTGGCGGATCATGTGAACATCTTTATGCATTGATGCAACACGAGTTGGAAAAAGTTTAACTGTAATGTGTTGATGCACGGAAGAAAAGTCTTGTTGAAGTTTAGAATAGCCATTTGTTTGATCAAAACCTTTCGAAAAGGCTACAAATGTATCTCGAAAGTGTCTTACAAAGGTGGGGAACCAGTAAAGACATCACTGCCTTGGTTACACTTCGAGCCATCAACGATAACCTCTCCAAGTACAACCTAATCAGGAGCTACTTCTTTGCTGAGTGAATAGAAGAGTAGAATAGTGAAGTACTTATTCTGATCTGTATGTTTAGCGGCACAATCCAGAGAAATCTTATCCATGAATGGTACGACACATGAAGTATGAATGCTTATACAGTACGTGTATATTAACCTATGTGCAGAATGACGTGATCGACCCTGATCTCGCCAATGCATCATGTTGTAAACCCAGCTAAATACCCCTATTAGCAATAAGCAGATAACATTCTGACATTGAGATCCAAGATATTGCTGGCCTTATGCTAATAGAATTTAATCTCTTGTACATACATACAACTGTTCCCTTTCAGCAATGAGGCCACTATTTTTAAGGTGGTAACTTACGTACATTATAGGGCAGTGTACTGTATACATTGTATATGTGCTTCCTTTTCCTCTGGACCACTATAGGGTTGGTGCTGAGCTATGTTTGCCATCTGTTTTTCATGGCCTTTCTTGTGGTTTGCTTCCCGTTTGGTTTATGCTATTTGTGCTCAAAGTGCTTGAGGAGGAGAGGACAGGATGTTCCAGTACTCCATTATGCCTCTTCAGACTCATCATCTAATGTAAGTGACTCATCGGATGATGACTTTGATGCTAGTGAATTCACTGTCAGCTACCGAGGACCACAGCTGAATGCATCACAGGATGTAGTTGCCAAGTTAAAGGGTGAATGATTGTTTTTGACACATACCTAACACACGGTCATCAATTGCTTATTATAATTATTACTTCTACCTATAATGTGCATCAGTTGGATTGTGTGTATCTCAACATTCTAAAATCAGAATTCTGCATACGTGTAAACTGTGATCCACATACTTCCAGAAACCCTGATATACTGTGAATCATGAAAAAGATTGCATGCAATATTGTGGGTAGATTGAGATCCCCTCACACAATGATTGGATTCTTGTGTTAAGTGCATTCCTATTATATATTATAATAATATAAGTTTAATTTGAATTCACCTATAAAATCGCTAGAATATAATTATGATATTATGCCTGCAGTATAAATTAATGCATGCATGCATGGTTGATGGCAGACTATAATATAGATCTTTATACGTACATAGTAATGATACTACCAATACTATATGGATACTGCATAGCATGCATACTGCATGGCTTTATTATTATACTATATTATTTATATATTCCCAAGCGAAGTATAATAACCAATTCTTTACTGGCACCCTTATATATTATTATTTTTTTTTATTATTATTTATTATTAAAGTGCAATGTGTACAACACTAGGGCGCTATGCCCAATAAAGCACTGTAATACAACACAAGACAATCAAAAATGAATGTTCCACATTCTACACAAGATTTTCCTGATGGAAGTAGAGTGGCATGCTTGGTCAAGAATTAAAGCAGCCCGGGCTTTATCACTAAGTGATGTGAAGTCAGGAACTGATATCATCATTTTCTGGATCAACAGGGCTGTGGAGTCGGCTTGACTCTCACACCTTAAAGGCCAGTGCGTATACATCCTCAATCTCACTCAACTGGCACTGCTTACAAATTCTATTCTCTCTTGGCACACCCTTCCATCTCCCTACTTCGATCTCAAACGGAGCTGTACCTCCACGCAGTCTCATCAGCATTCTTCTATCAGATTTAGATTGAACATCACTACATCTGCTCCGGCATCCCAATTCCAATATAGTTTGCAGAATATCCAACTTAGGATTAGCTAAGATCTCCTGAGCCCTTGTCTCCACTATCCTCCTCCCAGCACAACTCCAAAGCATAGACTTTACTTCTGCACATGACAACCCATTCCAGTCATTTCCAGCCACATCAGACCAATGAAATTGTTCGATGGTTGAGTGGAGATTTCTAATCCAAGCACCCTGGTGCCCAATAGCCTCATGGGCTACTTGCCTCACCACCCGGCCTTGGAATGCTTCTGTCATAGATACCTTAAACCAAAACACAATACACCTAACTCGAGCCATCCACACTATTGGCATTATGTCCATTTCTGACCATAAAGAAGCTTTTGGGTGAGACCGACATACTCCAAAGAATGAACGCAAGGCTCGTAGCTGCAATTGCTCTATACACCATCAATACCTCTCATACAACCCCACACCTCAGCACCATACAACAAGACTGAATCTATAAAAGACTCCAACAGACACTTGTATGTGTCCGTATACACCTCACCCACACTTGTTCTGCATCTCTGCAAGCAAGAACTCAGGGCTTTCCTAGCTACTTCAATTCTCTGATCTATCATAAGCTTCAGCTCATGCAAGGAATTCATCAATGACACATCCAAGATATTTGTATGAAGAGACATAAGGAATAGGCTGATCGTGAACAGTAAACACTGTCTTTTCCCTTGACATACCCCGACCTCTAAAGTGCATTACACCTGATTTTACCGAATTCACTTCTACACCACTTCTACTTCTACTCCTGACACCAACACTCCAAAATGCCCAAGGCCTTAGTCAGACCATCAGCATCTTCCCCGAGCAAAGTTGTGTCATCCGCAAATAGCAAACCTGGAATCTCTTTACTGCCACATTGCACACCACAGCAGTTACGCTTCAACTCTACTATCAGAGAATTAATGTACAGAGAGAATAGAAGGGGCGATAACACGCAACCTTGTCGCAGCCCCCTATGGACTGGAAAGCCTTCACTAACTATGTTTCCCAGCTTCCCCTGACATGAGCTATCCTCATACAAAGTCTTCAAAAAATTTAGAAATCTGCCACAAATTCCATTTGAGGAGAGGCATGACCACAGCTTCATCCTGTCAATCCTGTCATAGGCCTTTAAGAAGTCAATGTAGGCTACTAGCATCCCCTCACGTTTCATGCTCACTTGAGATTGCCCCAAAAGCACTAGCGACAAGACCTGTTCCATACAACTGTAGCCTTTCCGGAAACCAGCCTGCTCATTAGCCACCAGACCATTATCTTCTACCACAACAGTCAACCTTTTGTTCAAGATAGTAGTCAGCATTTTAGATACAATGGAAGTTAAAGATATACCACGAAATTTGTCTGGAACACATGGCCCAGAACATCTAGACTTAGGTACCGGAACAATTATGCTCTTCCTCCACATACTGGGAACAAGTTCATGTCTCCAACAAGCATTGAAAAACACCAACCAAAAATCCTTCAAAGGGTCAGCTTCCATCATACTCACTGAGATACAGTCACACCCAGGGGATCCTCCACTCTTAACCTTCGAGAATGCCCACTCAACCTCATCCCTGGAAATTTCAAAGTTAAGGCTATCTACAAGTCATGACCCCAATCAGTGGCCTCTTGCCCATCTCCTCTAGCCCTATCACTACTAACAGTCGACTCTCCTCCATTGAGGAGCTTTTCAAAATAAGCTTTCCAAACACTCCCAGCTTCCACGCCACTTCTCGGATCACCATTTTCATCCACAACACAATTCAGGTTAGCCTTTTGCCTCTTGCTACAAATCCCAACCTGTTGAGCAGTTCTCCAAAATGAAGGTGAATGAACACTTCTCTCCAATTTCTTCTTCATTTCCTCCTCAAATTTTTTCTTAGCCTTTTTAACCGCCCTTGAATATTCACTTCTCTTATTTTGATACATGGAACGCTTTGTCTTCTTGTCATCCAGATCTGTAGCACGAATAATTTATATATAATTTGAAGGTCAATCATATACTGTATAAATAATGTTGCATGCATATGCACATTTGTGCTTGCATGGTATAAATTTTGGTTGTATAATATATATGCATGAGCCAAAAATAATATTTAATGACAGAAACTATAATAATTGCATGTGCATGCAAGTATTATATATGCATGTATAATTATATAAATAATAATTATACTAGTTGCATATAATATATTAATAAAATTATAATATAATATACAAGACAACAATATTATGTATAATTGTATTGTATGCATATACAGTCAAACCTCATTAGTTATGGAACGCCGTGGCGGTCATAACTAGACGAGTGAATTCGAATATGCAGCAATCGAAACGCAAATCGAATGCAGCGGAGTATAATTGTACGTGTGCCACGTGGTTAAGCACATGCATGGCAGCTGTACATTCTTGCTGTTTGACCGCCATCGCAGGTATGTTATGTCCGATTTCTGGACATAAAACAAAATGGCGGACGACTACGAAGTACTATAATTTTTCGCTTCGATCTTCGTTCAATTGTAAGCAGACTTTCTAAAAATAGCCAAGATGGCATCTGACACATATATACTTGGCTTTGAAAGCAACAAAAGCTAGTTTTAACCTCTGCAAGTCGTTTGTAATGTGTTTTCTTTACACCATACGCAAATATTTCAAAATGCAAAAAGGCGGTGGTTAGGATCTTGGCTTTTGGACATGAAAATAGGTTCAAAAGAAAGCACAGACTGAAAACTTACTAAATCGAATCTTGGGTGATGATCCTCCACTCCACGGCTGTTATGTCCAGGGGTTTTTGCTCAAAAACAAGGTTCCCAGCTATAAGATGTTGGACATAAACCGAACGGAGCAACGCACATTACCCCAAGATTCGATTCTGAGGGTTTGGTCCTTTAGTAACAATATATCAAAGTTTCAAAGCTAAAATCCGAGATTTCTACCACCGCCTTTTTCGATAATTTTTTCTTGTCGAACAGAACTGTCTTTCCAGGCTGAGTCACGCGTTGTCACATGTTCCGTAAACATCTTTCTCGTATACTCACGTATATGTCCCGCTTGCAAATGATATCATCATCAAAACAAACTATATAGGCGCGTGATAAACCATAGATCTATTATCTATGGATAAACCCACGCCTTGCCCACTATAACGAAATTCATTGGGTGAAGCCAGATAACGTCGCGCTTTTAGCTGGATTGGGACATAACATACCTGCGATGGCGTTCCATATGCATGTCTATATTATTATTATGTACATATATTATATATAGTATATTATATTATATTAAGCTTTTTCTTTTTGCTCCAAAGTTATATATATTCATTACGCATAATGTATTGCAATCATCGGTCTCCTTTATTATATGTATCATGGCATTGCAGCTTGCACACTTAATCCCTACTTTACACTCACTGTGTCATTCCTAGTTGTTTACCTCACCGTGTTTGCTGAGGAGGTTGGAGGACATGCATAATATGTAGCAACAATAACACTATATTTGAAGAATTCCAAATTGAATGTCATTTCCAGCAATCCTGGAAAAAAAGTATTCCCAGAGTCCCAATTTGAAAGAGGAAAATTTTGATCACAGAATCGGCAATAAGTCTGGATGCATGGTCAACAGAACATGATTTTTACATAATTAATGCTATATTGTATACCAAAGTAAAAATTGTCTAGCTTCATGCAGGATTCCACTGTAATCATCTTATATTGAGAAGTGAGTGAAAGTATCTAATACTACTGTTTGCAGTTCCAATCAGATTGTGGGTCCTGTCCTCTGTGTTCTTGGCTTAAGGCTAATGTGGCTATATTTTTCATATCCCTGAATGAATGTTGCAGGATGCTCCTATATATTGGCTGTCCTATAGTGTCCATGCACTGTAGATAGCCGTGTATACGTACTACATGCAGTGCAATGTCTTCATGCTTATAATTTGTCCTGTAGTGGGGAAGAATTGTTAGAGTGCACTATAACATCAATCTACCTGAAGTGATACTGGTATAATATTGCTTGGTTTAAAGTACTTACTATCTAATGAGGCAAGGCATCTGAGGTGCCTTCTATACACTACCCTCCAAAGAAAGAATACTAGCATATCTTTACTATTCCTAATTTACATTAACGACCTCCCTGATGTAGTATCTAACCCTTTATCATGCCTAGATGCGGATGACTCGAAATTTGTCTCGTGTATCTGAATTCACCAGCCTTGGACTACAATCCAACCTAGATGCCGTCTCAGCATGGTGTTCCAAATGGAAACTTATAAAGTGAACATTTCAAAATGTGCATGTGTACACTTCAATTGAGTTGCTCAACCGTGACTGATGCTTGCTATACCATTACCAATGAGCAAACTAGTTCACCGCACACACAACGTGATCTGGGCATTCTTGTAAGCAGTGACTTAACTTGGTATAATCATCACAAAATAGTTTGTGCCCAAGCATATCATTCGCTGTACGTACCTTATCAAAAGAGCAATCAACTCACCCGCAAATCCTAATACTAAGAAAGCACTCTACCTCACTCTAGTGCAATGTCAGATGTCCTACTGTTCACAGCTAAATCAAGGATATCATTGTAGCAGAGAAAGTTCATCGCAGAGCAACCAAATAAATCAGTCCTATCAGATTACCACAGTGATTACAAATCCAGACTTATCCTCCTGAAGTTGCTTCCGTTAATGTACTGGTTTCAACTACAATATATATATATATATATATATATATATATATATATATATATATATATATATATATATATATATATACAATATACTTTTTGATCATGCAAGTGCATGAAGAATGTTAACAGCAGTGACAATCTGAATATATTTGAGCACGTCTCATTTTTAACCACTACCACTCGTTCAGCAGCTGTCAACAAATTACAATATAAGTACAGGCGCACATCTACCGCAAGGCACTTTTATTTTAATTGTGTAGTATGTTTATGGAATTCACTGCTATTTATTGATTTGAGCCACTCATACCTTGCTATCAAATGCCAAATTTATTCTTTCCTGTGGAATCACTTTATCACTCACTTTAATCCAAACAACACCTGTACTTTTCATTTTGTTTGTCCATGCTCTAATTGTCATATGCATTAAGCTTTAATTTTCTGTAACATATTAATTCGTGTTAGCCATTCTTTTGATGCTTATGTTCTTGTTCTTGTTTTGCTGTTGTGTTCTGTCTCATGCAATGTATAGCCAGGCCACATCCATTTGTGATGTCCGACCCTCAGCCATTCAGCACTTTTCAACTTATGTACCATCATATCACATTGCTCACCATCAATATCAGACTAAGTGGTTGTAAAGCTTTATTATGTGCATGTATGTGTAGCTTTGCATGTCATCATGGTTATTATTATTATTATGTTAATGTTAATATTATTATGTTATATCTTTTTGTCACTGCTCTTTATAAATTATAATTATAAAGTAAATAATTATAATTATGAGATAATTTATAATAATACTCTTTATTTAAATCATATTATTATTATGCTTATAATTAGGGGGGCAAAATGAAAATTCAACGTCTACGGATTCCGTTCAAAATTGGCACAAGGGTGTATCTTGATGAACCTTACTTGCATCTATTCCGATGGCGGAATTCCTTTCTTATCCGTCAAATCATTGACGAAAAACCGCCATTTTGACCTACTCCCGCTGAAACAAGCCATGGTAAAATGGACACAATGGTATCGCTTCAGCCACAATGCTACACACAAACAACACTTTAGAATGGCTATCTGACTACGTTGTTTGGAAACCAAAAGTTGCTTTGGTCGCCGATTTTTTGTGGACTTTCTGTCAAATGACCACTTGCGTAACGCACATAACAGAGCACTACACTTTGGAGATAAAGACGCCAGAAATTGTAGTAATGCGATCAGATTAAGTGGTATAGTACCTACCTTCGGCCAAGAAACGATACGCCTCCGTCGTCTTAAACCAGCTGGGTAAACAGCATTTCGATCGTCGAGTACACCAAAACATTTTAGGTCCTACGTGGAAGCAGATAAAACCACCTTGATGCATCAAGAGAGGATGATTATAATGGAGATTGTAGATGATAGCGATTCCTATTAAGTACTAACATAAAATCGAAGGGAAGGTGCAGGCATAGAAATTCAAGTTGCCATATTAATGTATGGTATGGTAATTACGGTGGCTGAGAAGGGTCAGCCGAATCCGAAGCCGGAATGGGGTTCCGAAATTATTTCCGGCAGATGTCGGATGCCATAGCAAGAATCGGCGCTGAGTCAGCTGCAGCCGAAAATATGTTCGGCAGGTGCCGAATGCAGTGCCGTAACAAGAATCGGCGATGTGTCAGCCGAAGCCGAAAAAGAGGTGCTGAGATTGTTCCGGCAGATGTCGGATGCCATAGCAAGAATCGGCGCTGAGTCAGCTGCAGCCGAAAATATGTTCGGCAGGTGCCGAATGCAGTGCCGTAACAATAATCGGCGATGTGTCAGCCGAAGCCGAAAAAGAGGTGCTGAGATTGTTCCGACAGATGTTGGATGCCATAGCAAGAATCGGCGATGGGTCAGCTGAAGCCGAAAAGAAGCGCCGAAATTATTTCCGGCAGGTGCCGAATGCAGTGCCGTAACAAGAATCAGCGATGTGTCAGCGAAGCCGAAAAAGAGGTGCCGAATGCAGCGTCGTAGCAAGATCGAATCGGCGATGAGTCAGCCGAAGCCGAAAAGAACCGCCGAAATTATTTCCGGCAAATGCCGGATACAGTGCCGTAACAACAATTGGCGATGATATCGCGCGGCGAGTGATAGCCGAAAAAGTGTTTTTATTCTTTTTCTGCATCTGCTGGCTATATACTAGTCGGCAGATGCCGAAGTGAAGTATGCAAGCCGATTTCGAAGCCGACGTTAGACGCTGACGTGTACCATGGTCACTGTATTATGCGTACTAAATATTCCGTATACATACTTAATATCCGTAGATATATGTACTTGGAACTCCGTTTTTAAAATGGCGGAGAAGAAGCGGATCAAGCGTGTTTTGCGGCAACTTTCCTCCACTCTACGAACCGCTGTGAACGAATTGGAGAGGGGATCTGAAGGTAAACACTTGTATACTATAATACATATTAGCTTTTATTAATTTTACTATAATATTATGAAAATTATTATTGGCGGTTATAATTAATTTTCATTACGCGTTAAAGGGTTACATGGTAGTTTTTCCTACACACTGTGACATGATTCATCGGTAGTCGGAAATATGATGATATAAAGATTCAATTTTTATAATTAATTTAGATGATGACGAAGAATCAGGTTTTGATACGAGTGTGTCCACCGCCGAGCCACGATCAAGTTCAACTGACACCAGCGCAAGTAGCCTCATAAAAAGAGCTCGAAAACTTGCAAATGCTTGTAGACCAGAACCAAAGAGAACTGTGAAGTTGCAATTGGACTCCTCAAAAGTGGTAGAAGACAGCTTCATAATGGTAATAAATTACAATGATTATGTAGTGCATGAAACTAAATCCATGTATATATATAATGATTATAAATACTAAGAATACTGTAAATTACAAATCCATGCATTAATTGCATGACATTGTATGTTATATATATGTGCTTAAAACATATGTCTGACTAAGTCTAAGACTTGTGAATGTGACAAACATCGGCATGCATATGATTAGGGTGCAGTATCATTGATATACTGTCCCCATATTGTCATCTTTGTATTCTATAATGGATTGCAGATTGGAGTTTGTGAAATGGTGAAGGTGAAATCAAGGACAGGCTATAAGTATATGCCCAATGGCCCATATGCTGAGCTGCAGGTGAAAAAGGAGGACAATTACTGCACCTTTACTAGTAAAGCCAGCTCTGCCTTGAACATTAAGTCAGTTGATAAACTGTCTGTGTTTAAGCCTTCAGGAGTAGTTGTCCCAAATTCAAAGCTTATGGTGAGGTCAAAAGAGAAAACATGGACTGTTGGGAACTACCTAGCAGCTATTAAAACAGGTCCTCAAAAACTTCGCTTGGGTGTGGGTCGTATTAGCTCATCCAGTGACAGTAGTGGTAAGTATTCATGAAATGTGATTCATGTAATATAATTACCACAATGATTATTAGGTCAATGGCATGTGCTTATGTATTATGATGTTGCAATTAATATATTTAATCATCATTTAAATTGCTGCATTAAATTACCATATTGCATGCTTGCTCATATTAATCCTGCTTGCTCAATATTATTAATCTTCTGCATCATAATTTTTACAATTCTCTCATAATACAGATTCTGAATCTGATGTTGAGCATAATGAGAGTCCTGTCTTGAGTGCATGTACTAGTCTAAGACAAAACCTTACCCAAAGCTCTGCAGCAGTGTATTCAGGTAAGTTAAAAGTAAACTGCTAATGGGCCACATGTCTACCAAACATAAAAGACAGTATACTATGTAATATTATATTAATTTGTATTATATTATAATTATAATGTATATATATATATGTATGTATATATATATATATATATATATATATATATATATATATATATATATATATATATATTCTAGGTTAAACTTTGTTCTCTTAATTTGTTCATGTTGTATGTATTTATATATATATATATATATATATATATATATATATATATATATATATATATATATATATATATATATATATATATATATATATATATATATATATATATATATAATATATATATATATATATATATATATATATATATATATATATATATATATATATATATATATATATATAATATTATATATATATATATATATATATATAAAAATATATATATATATATTATATATATATATATATATATATATATATATATATATATATATATATATATATATATATATATATATTAATACTTATATATTTTTGTTCCTGCATGCATAAGGCTTTGTCCCCTAGTGCTGTTTTGCATGCAGCACATTAATCTAATAATAATATAATCATAATATAATATTATACATATAAAATTTTATATATTAATAAAACCCTATAGATTCATCATACTCTGTGATATCTCCCGCATATTCCAACATCACTGCAGTCAATAAAATCAGTAAGTATAATTGGTTAACTAATTAATAATAATACATAAAATTCTACATATGCATGCAGGCCTGTAGCCAGGTTGAATTATGGGGGGGTTCTTCTGGACCAAGGTGGAACTCTTCGCTACGTAAATGGCCATTGTGGCTAATTACGTTTTGCTGGACGGACAATCTGAGATTGAAGTATTTGGTTACTAGCTTTATTTCAGGGATTGATGGAGTATATAGATAAATCTAAAAAGTACTAGTTATAGTAAGTTCTCATGAAATAAGGCTAGAATGTCTGTTTTATTTTCAGTGTTGTTAGCCAGGTGGAACTGGCTTCCAAGTGGGGGGGTGCTTCCGCACCCCCCGAACCCCCCCTGGCTACGGGCCTGTGCATGTGTATGTGCAAATACTACTAGTTACATGATGTAATTTTATATCTATCTATCTATCTATCTATCTATCTATCTATATATATATATATATATATATATATATATATATATATATAATATTATATATATATATATATGTGTGTGTGCATGTGTGTGTATATTAGATAGATAGATAGATAGATAGATAGATAGATATAGATAGATAGATAGATAAATAGACAGATAGATAGATAGATGATGTATTAAAATGTTTATAGTTATTATTATAATAATAATCATTATCAATTATTTAGGATCCCACAGGAAGCCTACTTCAGAGGGCAAGATTCCTGATAGTTTTATTGATCTCACTTCACCAATAATCAGAGCCCACGAAGTTGAAATAGATGAGGAAGGTCAGAGTACAAGTAATTCAGTATAAAGTACTACGCATGTGGGACATGTCTAGGATCTATTGTTATAGCGCTTCCCAGTTTGGTGAACAATAAAATAAAACTTTTCAGCCACTACAAGTTATTAGTCATGCAGTTATCTCGTGATTTGGACTAATATTCAGGCGTATACGAATGCCGAATCCGCGTTTAATGACATTTTCTGTTATCACAGTTGCTCTGTCACATGCTGGCTTGTGACCTGACTCGATGTTCTTCGGAGTTTTAGTTGAGTGCAGAAGCTGTAAAAAAGACCAAAATTTTCACACCTCTGTATTAGCGCAGACATGTTCCACATGCAAAGGATCTTTATGCGTCAGAAATGTATAGTGACTGTTCAGAATCTGTAATGTTGTCATTATAGTGTTGATGTTTGTAAATATTAATTTCGTCTGTTAATGCATGCAATGCATGTATTCTACAGCAGCTACTAAATCACCTCTGAGTCAAAAGGCCACACATGACAAGACATCTGATTCTACAGCTGAAACCATGGTCACTCATACTTGGTCATTGGAATTTTCCAATAAGGACTTAACTGATGCTTCCAACAAGTTTGAAACCCTCCTAGGAGAAGGGGGGTTCGGGAAGGTGTACAAAGGATACTTACACTGTACTCATGTAGCCATCAAGATACTGTCAAATGTTGGTATAATACATTATACATATATCGTAACTTGTTGTATTACAATATTCTTTTCATATAATATGCACTATTACTAATAAATAATACAATGTCATTGTATATGCATGCGTTTTGCATTTATATTCATTAATTTTTATTCCCTTATACTATTATAGGTCCAAACAACTGTAAACACTGACTCAGAGATTGACCAATTGCTACGGGAAATGACTGCCCTAACAAAGTACAGGCACAAAAATGTTGTAGAATTGATGGGTTTCTGTACGTCTCCACCAGCTATTGTGTATGAGTACATGGAAAATGGGAGTCTCTATGACAACCTGCATACAGTTAAGTATATTAATATACTATTTGCAACATATACAGTAATTATATGATCACTATAATAGCAGTGTACATGAAAAAAACATGCATATATGTATACCATGCATATAGTGTATATGGCATGTCATACATGGCTATGATTACTCAATAATTTCAATTAATGTTCAATATTATAATATAGTCTTCCAAAGTGATGACATGGGGCAGTAGAGTTAAGGTTTTGAAAGATGCATGCAGGGCACTGGCTTGGCTGCATGGAAGTCACCCACCTCTAATTCACCAAGATATCAAATCGTGAGTTTTGCTGATTTTCTAGTCATGCATAAGGTTCAACATGCAATTGACAGATTTTGACTAGACTATTATAGCAGTGAACCTATTTATATAATGAGCCCCCTCCATTGAGACAATGCACTAACTGTCAGTGAATAGATTCCCTATCATTCACAGTGTTATATATATATATAATATATATATATATATAATTATACTTTAAATTTGATGTAAATTTTTGAATAAAGTTTATTGTAATTCTAATTTAAGAGCCAACATTTTGATCGATGGCAACTGGAATGGTAAAATTGGGGACTTCGGATTTTCAGGCTACTTTCAGCGTCAAACAGGTGGAGACAATTCACTAGTAACTGCTCCCATGCTTGTGAAAACAAGAGGGTACCTTCCTCCTGAAGCAAATGATGGAAGGTACTCCCTGAAGAGTGATGTGTGGTCATATGGAATTGTAAGTATAATGATCTGTGCACATGCAGATATGTCAATGGATGTATATTACATTAATTCAATTTCTTATTCCCTTATTCGACTGGTCCACATGCAGGTAGTACTGGAGACATACAGTGGTGCAAAAGCCTATGATGAAGGCCGAAAAGATGAAAGATTGGTATGATAATATATAATTACTGATATTCATTGCATATATGCAGTTTAAAAAATCATGATGTTAAACTTTTATAATAATACAGTAATAATTATATTATTCATGATAGTTGGATCATGCATCAGCTCATATGACAAGCATTGAGGATTTCAGAAGAATGGTGGATGGAAAAACTGTGGATAATATTGAGCCCTACCTCAGCTTACTATTTTATAGGGTAGTGAAGAAAGCTTTAGTGAAGCATAGTGAACGAGCAAGCAGTCAGGAGGTCAGTGTAATATGTGTAACTATACTATTATGACATTGTATGAGTGAACGCTCTACTAGACTACTATATTGTTTTCTTACTAGCAAACCAGCTTCATGCATAATTACAATTAAATATATATTATATATATGTATATGTGTGTGTGTGTGTGTGTGTGTGTGCGTGTGTGTGTGTGTATGTACGTATGTATGTATGTGTAGATAGCTATAGATAGATAGATAGATAGATAGATAATATTTCCAAGTCATGCTTGATTACTATATAAGTCATGCATGCAGTTCATATTAATACTCAACTCACTTTGCAGGTTATGGCCCTATGGAATGAAACAAATTTCTAATTGTTTCTGCTGGTCCAAATCAAATAAAACAGCATAATACTATATAGTTACTCATGTATGTACCATATAGTCTACAATTTAAAGTTTGATTCCAATGCAGTTTTTTATTAGACTAAGTACAACTTATTATCATTTTCATTTTTTTTGTTTAACATTTTATATGACTCTTTGAATTTTGGGTTGCATCACTTATATACACATCGCCTATATTTTCCATGCACTTTTCAATTTCCCATTATAATACTAACAGTATAGTCATGCATGCAGTATGTGTACTCAGATATTATATAATATAATATAATATATATATATATATATATATATATATATATATATATATATATATATATATATATATATATTCATTAATGGTATAATTATAGTGAAAATAATTCAATGAACATCGGATCCTTTCAACTGATCATGATTGAAAACACTAATAATTCTAGAAATCAGTCAGTGAAACTAGCAAATAGGCATATATAAGTTTACAGTTCAGAGCATTAATATCCTCTCTTGTCATGGAGATCTTCCTCAATGCTTCATCACTTAATCTACCAAACTCCTGGGGATAGAATGGTGCAGGTGCACTAGCTATTTGTCTCATACCATGCAACCAAATGTCTGGGTTAGCATCACATATATAGTTTGATGAACCTGATACAGGAGAAAATGATTCCATGCATATACATGCA
>CAUJGJ010000113.1:110000-137500 GCA_963170055.1 Halisarca cf. caerulea
AGTCACACCAAATAGAATCAGAATCGACATCAGCAACGCATCACTTTACCTAGATAGCCAACTGCATGGAGAAGCTCTAAATGGGTCCTTCGTCTGCACTACCAACTCAACTGACACTTCAATTTCTGATTCCGATGAAGAGGAACCGCCATCAGTAGTCCAGTCTCCCGTTCCTGCCTCCACTTCACCTGCACCATCAAGTTCTAATCCCAGCTCTAGTAATCACAGCACATTCTCCCGTCCCAATCAATCCACAACAAATCCAACCTCTAACACACATAGGTCACATCAGGCTACTACCACCATTCCAGCTCCAAACCAACCCAAACAACCCAAAAATTGACAACCATGTTATCATATTGGCCTCTGGAATATCCGAAGTATCAACAATATATTACCTTTTACTCAATCTCTTATCTATGCTAAATTTGATATCATCTGCCTCACAGAAACATGGTTAACTACTTCAACTTATGACAATGAAATCCTACCCTACGGGTTTAATATTTACAGACTTGACAGACCATCTCGTGGTGGTGGCATCCTTGTCGCAGTCTCCACGACTATACCATCCAAGATACTTTATTGTGCCACTGATATTGAATTGATTGTAATTGAACTATCATTATCAAATCCAATTGCCATAGCTTGCATATACAACCCTCCCAGCACCCCAATCGAGTCATTCAAACTTATTATCCGTCATATTACTAACCTTCCTGTTACTTCGCATAGCATTATTTTAGTAGGTGACTTCAATCTTCCAGAAATTGACTGGCTATCCTTTTCATCTAATTCAACACAAGGTGCCTTACTATGTGACTGTCTTCTTCAACTAAATTTAGCCCAAGTTATAACCGAACCCACCCACATCAAAGGTAATATACTGGATATCATCGCCACCTCAAATCCTGAACACGTATCCAGCATTACTATAGACAAGTCATTCTCACCCTCCAAATCAGACCACTACCTGATCTCCTTTGATTACAACCACTGTCCCACACCACCCCCAACCAAACACACCAAAACTATTTGGCTATACTCACGTACTAACACTCATGGTCTCCTCGACTATTTAACATCTGATTCAATAACTATGTATCTCTCAAATTCAACATCTTCATCTGTAAATGCAATTTGGATGCATGTCAAAGATGTAATCAATCATGGTAAATCGAAATTCATACCCCATGTCACCATTTCACACCACTCCCCCAAATGGTTTGATTCCAACATCCGCCACAAGCTCAAATGCATCCGCACCCTCCGTCGCAAGGTCAAGGCTAGTCCTACCCCCTACCAATTAAACAAACTCGCAAGCAGTGAAGCTGAGTTGCAAACACTCATGGAAACAACCAAACAGACATATGAACACAGGCTAATAGCTCGTAGCCCCAGTAATCCCAAAGCGCTGTTCACCTACATCAAATCTCTATCTGCTAATAACTCCATTCCTTGTTCCATGTTTGCTGCCAACTCCCACCAACTTGTATCATCCTCCCTCGAAATAGCCAACTCATTCAACCATTACTTTCATTCTATACTCACAAAAAGTGATTTTGTCCTCCCCCCAATGGATCAACTCCCAACACCAACAAATCAACTCCACTCAATTAACATTACCACTGAAGAAGTTCACCTTGCTATTTCATCACTCGATAACTCCAAAGCATACGGCTGCGACAACATTGGCCCCCACTTAATCAAGCTCTGTGCCCCTACACTTTTACCATTTCTAACAAACCTCTACCATCAATGTATCTCCTCTTCTTCAATTCCCAATGAGTGGAAGATCCACAAAATTACTCCCATACTTAAAACTGTCCCACCAACTAAAGTTTCAAACTACAGGCCAATATCTGTATTGTGTACACTCTCATTAATCTTAGAAGCAATCATTCATCAAAAAGTCATCCAATTTGTTCGTCCTTTACTTACGTCACAACAGTTTGGCTTTTTATCCAATAGATCATGCCTTCTTCAATTGCTCTTGTCATATTCCACTATCTACAACCTACTAGACTCCCGCGGATGCCTGGATGCAATCTACCTTGACTTCACCAAGGCCTTTGATACAGTTCCGCATGGCGAACTACTATTTAAGCTTTGGAAGATTGGTATAACAGGCCCCCTATGGCTATGGTTCAAAGATTACCTCACCAACAGACTCCAATTTGTCCAAGTCAGACAGGCCTCCTCATCATACCTCCCTGTAATATCTGGTGTACCCCAGGGCAGTGTCTTAGGACCCCTGTTATTTCTAATTTACATCAACGATCTTCCCCAAGCAGTTTCTCACTCCACAATTTATCTCTTTGCTGATGACACAAAATTCTTCCTGGACGTCTCCCAGTCCAATACTATTGATCTACAACATGATTTAAACGCAGTCACTGAATGGTGCAAAACCTGGAAGATATCACTTAACCTTAACAAATGCTCTTACATGAGATACTCCTCTATTTCCACCCCCTCCATCACCTCTCCATATGTTATTGAACATCAGCCAATCCCCGAACAACAGACTATCCGCGACTTAGGAATAACTATCACATCCAACCTATCCTTTCACGACCACTATAAGAACATCTGCTCAAAAGCGTATGGGTCCCTAAATCTCATACGACGAACATTCCACATGCAATCCACCTCCATTGTAACTAAACGTAACCTGTATGTCACCCTCGTCAGATCGAAATTAACATATTGTTCACAACTATGGAGACCAAGGTTACTCAAAGATATAATCATGCTTGAAACTGTCCAGAAGCGATCTACTAAATTTATTCTTCATGACTACACATCTGATTATAAATCTCGTCTTATTCAACTCAACCTCCTTCCCTTAATGTATTGGTATGACTTACAGGACCTTCTCTTTCTTATCAAATGCATGAAAAATCCTCCGGACAACTTCAGCCTAGTACCCGAATTTATATCCTTTACATCTACAAACACCCGTAGTGGACATCATTGTAGACTTCACTACAGACGCACCTCCCCTGCCAGACATTTCTACTTTAATCGAGTGGTCAAACTCTGGAACACTCTCCCACCAATAAATATTGCTCTATCATACACTTCAATTAAGCGCTTCATAATCGACATTCTATGGAAAAGATTTCTCCTAAACTTTGATTCTACTAACGCCTGCACATATCAAGTTATTTGTCCATGCTGTCACTGCTACACCACTGCCCCTTAGTTTTCCTGTACCATATATGTAAAGTACTCGTACTCCAACTTTTATTTTGATTGAATTCCAAGTACTGTCCCTGTCTCATGCTTATCATGTACGACATATCTCATTACTGTCACTTACACTTTCACTGTGATTTTATTTCCAAGAAATGTATACTACCATCTTTAAATGGGCTAACAATATGCACTTTAATTTCCTGCAATTTTTATCACCAAGTCTCCATCATCATCCTTTTCGTCACTACGGTATTTTTATTGGCATCTCTCTGGCTACACTGCAATGTTAGTGTATGTCCATCAAGCACGTCACTCTTTACCCACAACACTTTTCCCCCATTCTCATGTTCCCCCTGTGCTTGTAAAGTGTTTAATAATAATAATAATAATAATAATATTGCGCAAGCACCTCACCCAGTCACGTGCCTGTCTGTGAAGAATTTCCACGGTAGAAGTACGTATCAACGTGGATTCGAATATGATGAGGTGATGTTTGTGTATGTATATTCTGTTATTCAGATTAACTTTCATATATTAATCACAATAAAGATGTTATAACGCTGTATTCTTAGTCTAAACTTGAGCCATGCAGTGAATTGAGCACTGACTGAATAGCCTAGGCTGGCCTGGTAAGTTATGCAATGATTCTCAGATCTCCAATGGCCCAATCTGCCATCAAGCAGAATTTGCAAAATGTCTCTTCACCATCATAGTGAATGATGAAAGTGTTACTTTCTTCCTCATACTGTTGAACAACTCCCCTGTACCATTCATTTCTTTCTGTTTCCTTGCTGTAAAATTTCTGCTCAATTTGCCTCCCAACCAGATCTTGGGGTTCGTAGATCTTAACAGACTCAATGGGATTGTTTTTTATAATCAATTTGAAATCATCAACCAGCTTGTCAAGTGGCAGACTTTTCCCTCCCTTTGTGAATGGCATGTTGATTTTTTGCTGGAACAATGTCTTTCTTAGTTGGATCTGTACCTTCAGGAGTTCCTTCTTCCGTGCTACTTTCTTGACCTTACTTGTGTCTTCATCATCAATCATTCTTAGTATATCATCTAATTCTGTGCTTTCGCCAATAACCATTACTTTTGATAGCTGATCCTTGAAATCTGCATTTTTCTGTTCTTTTTGTTTCTTCTTTTTGATGGTTTCCAGCATGGCATCCTGCCGTGCTTGTTGAATTGATTTTGCATGTGTTTGTTGCCATTGTTTCACTTCTTTTCTCTTGTCGACTGCCATTTGTAGTGTTTGTAATTGTTGCTTAGTGTTTTGAGAGTCTAGCCATTTCATTGATTTGTTCTTCTTTGCTTCAATGATATTCCTTTTTGTTAACTGGTTGGCTGTAGCCATGTTGTGATGATGCAGCCAATCATTTAGACCTAAAATTGACTCGCATATGTCATTACTTGGTCTGCCTGTGGAAATCGTGTTTTGTACATTTCATACAATACATCTCCAACATATGCACCAGATTTTGTTGCTTTCTTCTTTGCCCCTTGCAGCATTGTCACCATATCATTGTATGTGGGTATCCCCGAATCTGTACCATAAGATTGGCAATGCTTTTTATTCAAGATATATAATATATTGTGGAAGCTGCATGAATTTCTCTTACCAAGGCTATTTGTCTCTGAAGTTGCCTTTTGACTTCGCAAAACTAGTCCTGGGTTACATTCTACCCCTCTGATCATCATCAAAAGGAGCAAACAGATGGCTGTCAAGCACCACTCAAGCAGTTTGTGTTGATAGTGGTAAAAACCACTGTTTGTGCAATGCTTCATCCTGGAAATATTCCACAAACCAATTACAACTCTCCACATTATTGTATCAATCATTATTTTCTGGGTAAAAAAACGAATAGAGATTTAATACGCTCTTTTGCGAGCTATTTTTAACTATTCCACTGTGCATTTTACCTTTATGGTCTTTGATTTGTATGGCAGTTCTCAGCTTGATCTAAATTTCCCGCGAAAACAATAGCGCAATTTGCGATCACGTGATCATGACCTGGCTTGCTAATTTTGGGAACGGTTCTGCTTGAATTTGAGCTGCGTGCATGCATATCATCGCTGTTTTCCAGTGTTTTCCTCAGAGTTTCAGGGAAAAATCGTGTTAGGGGATAGCTAGAGCTGGCATTATCATGGCACTGGCGGAAACGATATTTCTCGCTGGCGAAGTGCTGTTCAACCAGCTGGTTTAAGACGACGGAGGCGTATCGTTTCTTGGCCGAAGGTAGGTACTATACCACTTAATCTGATCGCATTACTACAATTTCTGGCGTCTTTATCTCCAAAGTGTAGTGCTCTGTTATGTGCGTTACGCAAGTGGTCATTTGACAGAAAGTCCACAAAAAATCGGCGACCAAAGCAACTTTTGGTTTCCAAACAACGTAGTCAGATAGCCATTCTAAAGTGTTGTTTGTGTGTAGCATTGTGGCTGAAGCGATACCATTGTGTCCATTTTACCATGGCTTGTTTCAGCGGGAGTAGGTCAAAATGGCGGTTTTTCGTCAATGATTTGACGGATAAGAAAGGAATTCCGCCATCGGAATAGATGCAAGTAAGGTTCATCAAGATACACCCTTGTGCCAATTTTGAACGGAATCCGTAGACGTTGAATTTTCATTTTGTCCCCCCTACTTATAATAATAATAAGATGACCACTTACGTAATTAGAGAAAATTGCGGATAGGAACGAAAGTAAAAATGTACCTCTAACTCGCCGAAATAAGGAGATATCAGCGAAAAAATGTATCTAACCTTTGAAACTACCATTGGATTGTAACATAATATCGTTAAAGTAAAATTTGGATTAAAATTTAGAGTAGGGTAGGGTATCACGGGACGGAGGCTATTTTTAGCCATTACGTGATAGCTTGAACAGCGTCATCAGGAAGTGTGCGCAAAATTCCAAAATTGCTGCGCAGGTTTGTTTGCCATCTGTTGACCACACCATTCAATTGCAAACAACTTGGTGGCTGTGGCAGTGTAAACACACACAAGTTACCAACTACTGTATTTCTACCTTAAAAATGTCTTGAAGAAGCTAAGAAATCAGTGCTCAATTTCAAAGTAGTGATGATAGCACAAAATATAACAAAAAACATAAATAAAAAATGCATCATCAAAAAGCTAAAAACATGCTGTTTTCCATGCTAGGAAAAAAAAATGAAATTTATTGATGACATGAGACAGAGCCCTGTGTGTGAAGAGCGGCCATTATTAGGCTTCGTGACCAATAATGGCCTACCCAAGTGTCCCTAAAGAACTCTTTGTATCTTCGCTTATATGCAATGTGAGTCATTGGATTCTATGTTCAATTATAGATAATATGTGGCCCTAACTGGAATGCTAGTAAATTATTCTTTAACTTCATCTGCTGCTTCTCTACAAGGAAAGACCCTTAGGTGTCCCATAACTCCCCACATTACTCTACCCAAAAGCGACAACGATTTCTTCCAGCTAAACGACTCGCCCTGTCCGCCGATAATATCGATTTTTTTCACTTTTTTAAGATACCCAATCTTCACAAAGGGAAAGAGATATCACATAAGGTCCTAAGGTTTTCAGCTCTGGTAGTACTTTGTAAACAAAAAGTCTTAGACTTGTCTGCGAACGATCTTTCCGCAGAATAGTACGCGTCAGATATCATCTGCATTCTTGCGTGAACGCGACAGGACGAAAACGGTCCGAGGGGACCGCTTTCGTGGGGAGACCGAAAACTTTGTGCCACAGGACTCAAGCTACTACTTTGCTATTTCAGCCAATTCGAGTAAATATAGCCTCAAGGATAGCAAAGGGAACATTTTAGGCGAAATCTAGGTAAAATCCCACGGAAGACCAAGACGAAGTAGAAAGCCAAAGCGCTACAATTCAGTTACCACTTAATGGCTGATAAAATGCAAAAACAATCCAATCGTAGCTCTACAATGTATTCTTCCCTTTCTCTCTGGATAGAGCAACAGTTTAGATACGATAAACAAGTTGGTGCTTGCTTTTATGAACTGTTCTTCTCAAAACAAGCGCTATAGACGGGTATACAAACACTGCAAAGTTCGAAGAAGTATGAAGCGCCTAAACTGACAAAACGAAGCAAAAAGACCTTTTTAGCAATAAGAGTGTAATTCACGATTAAATTGGTTGAAGATATTTTTGATTTTCTACTTGTAAATCTGTCGTTTCTGTGACTCCTCTTTTTCGCTAATATTGGCCACCATGCATTTTTCATGGTGGTCACTTTCTTTTGGAGGGCAGTGTATATACATACTAAACTGAAGTGAGACATATAGGTGGGATTGCTAGGTGGATAGATTGCAATTGTCATCAAGGGAATATCTGGGTTCTTCCTAAAGGTTGCATGAGAGATATAACTCTAGATTTAGGGGTTTGTCTGTAAACTTTCTGCTGTTCTATCCTTTTAAAGTGAGAGTGGATGACTATACCCTGATGGAGCTCAAACCAGCCCCTGCCAGTGTAGCAATAGAAGAATAACAGAAAGTAGTACTGCTATGCTTATTCAAACATGTTCTTAGTCAACCATGCATGCCATGGTGTGCCACAAAGGACCCATTTTTTTGCACAATAAAGTTCATACAGCTGCCCTGCCGTTTTTGTGAACCCTGTGTACAGTTTTTACTTTGTATACATGTGCACAACAATCAACCACATGTGTTGTATCTTGTACCTTGATGGGTCTCGTACTGATGTTATTCGATTGACATTCTAACTCATGGTTATAGTTCTATCTCAAACTACGTACATCTAACCATAGGCTTTTTCATGTTAGCTTCTTTCTACTCATGCTATCACCCCAGATTGCCAGATAGAGCTCAGTGCCATCTACAAGCTCTATGGAAATGACAAACAGTATTATGGAAAAAGAATGTGAGAGGTAAAGAGTACTTCATTCATGCCCCTAGGCTCTTCATCCATTGCTGGAATGTGCAAAGAATGCATGACATTTCTCAAGAGACATGCTGACATGCTTGCTGATTGAGGAGAAGACTGCCTTCTCCAAGATGATATTTCTAAGTTACTGCAAGATATCTTTTGCCTCCTTATGATTTACCATCGTGCAATCAGAGGACACAGATTGCACCTATATATGCACCTCGCACCTGATGTGCCATGATTGATTTTCCCAACATGCAGTTTGAAGCTCAGGTGATGTTAAGTAGTCACAGTTGTATGTATGTATGTATGTATGTATGTATCTATCTATCTATCTATCTATCTATCTATCTCTCTCTCTCTCTCTTTTTTTTTCCCGAACATGTCACCATTATTATTAAAAGAGATACAGACATACAAGTGAGAGTAAGATACAGGTGGTGAGCATGTGGTCACAAGTTTAGCCACTGCCAAAAGCATTAGACGATAATGCTGCACAGTATAGGCTAAAAACTTGAACTACAGGTACCGGTACATGAATATACAGAATATACAGGAGAGTTGCATGTGGATACAAAACAATAAACAGGAACCTCAAACTGAGGAAGTGAGAGTAATATACAGATATACAGATGGGTACAAAGGGAAGGAAACTCAGGGTGGTGAGCAAGCATAATGGTCCTTGGTTTCAGTCACTGCCAAAGAATATGTTGATTCTGCACAGTATTATGCTGAAAACCCATAGGTTGTGAGCAAGCATAATGGTCCTTGGTTTCAATCACTGCCAAAGAATATGTTGATTCTGCGCAGTATTATGCTGAAAACCCAGAGGAATCCTCTGCTCACGAAGTTGTCTTGCTCATGGAACTTGTTGAGGTGACCAAAACAGTAAACAGTTAACCAAACTGACGAAGTGGCAAAAGAAACCTCCAAATGTACTCTCGAAGTTAGCACTAGGTGTCAAAAGCAGCTGTAACTTATGTAGTGCAGGCAAAGTAAGCCTAGGAGCTTGCTTTTGGAGTTATTCGATCCTTCACTGCACTTTAGTCCCAAACCACCATTTTGTTTCCATAGCAACTCTCTCTCTCTCTCTCTCTCTCTCTCTTTTTTTAAACATCATCATCATTAAATTCCAACAAGAACACATAGAGTACAATAAATAAAATTTAATGATAATCATGAGTTTGGAAGCAACATCCAATGCCTAAGTATTAGAGTAAAATACTGCACATTATAGGATGTGGTCCAAGTATGCCTAAATACACACATTATACACATGTACGTCATGCACAACTTATAAACAGCTAAAATAGGGGGCATAGAGTCAGCTGGGGGCTGGTTCCTTCCAGTTCCTCTTGCACCAAATCCGGTAGGATTCCAGCAGACACTTGCGCACCACATCCTTCTCCAACGATTCCTGCACCGTACGTTTAGCAGGGAATGTAGAGTGGAAAGTGTTGAAGCTTGAGCTGTTGAAGAAGCCTCTTGAGCCAACCTCAACTGTGAGGAGGGTGGCACTGTATCCCGCTTGTCTGCATAGTCTCATCAGTGGGGAGTATCTGCTGGTCTTCCTGTCCACAGCTGCATCAATACAAAGTTCGTATGGCACTGTCAGCTCAACAATTGTAAGCGAAGACTGGTCCCACACAACAATGTCGGGGCGACAGTCAGTACAAGCAATATGCTGGGGGAAACTGTACTTGTGGCCAGGCAAGTCTGCAGTGATGGTCTGTGTTGGTGGAAGCAGCTTCTTGAGATAGGTGTAGAGGCATTCCAGGATGGAGTCATGGCGATCATTGTATCTCCGATGCTTCAGCGCATAGGGGCAGGCATTCAGCACATGAAGTAGTGTTTGCCTCTGACCACACAGGTTGCAGGAGGCAGATGGGAGCTTCTTCCACAAGTGTAGGAAGCTCCCATCTGCCTCCTGCAACAGATGGGAGCTTCTTCCACAAGTGTAGGAAGCTCCCATCTGCCTCCTGCAACCTCTCTCTCTCTCTCTCTCTCTCTCTCTCTCTCTCTCTCTCTCTCTCTCTCTCTCTCTCTCTCTCTCTCTCTCTCTCTCTCTCTCTCTCTCTCTCTCTCTCTCTCTCTCTCTCTCTCTCTCTCTCTCTCTCTCTCTCTCTCTCTCTCTCTCTCTCTCTCTCTCTCTCTCTCTCTCTCTCTCTCTCTCTCTCTCTCTCTCTCTTTTTTTTTTTTTTTTCACTGCACATGAGTATTATTATTGCAACAAAGCCAAATAAAACTACATGTGAGGTCTTAGGTAATCCAGACCCTGCTAAAAGTGTTCTACAAAAACACATATACAGTTCACGGCCTGGCCTAAGTAGAGAAAACAAACATGCTATAGATATCATAAGTCATGCAAGATGTACTGTAACAATCAAAGGGTAAATATACTCAGTCTGTTAATTCTCTCGCCAGTTGCGCTTACACCAGACAATGTGAGAGTGGTGTAAAACAGTCTTGACCACCTCCATTTCCAATCTTCTTCGCTCTTTCAAGGGTGGTATATTGAGGGCCTCTCTCTCTCTCTCTCTCTCTCTCTCTCTCTCTCTCTCTCTCTCTCTCTCTCTCTCTCTCTCTCTCTCTCTCTCTCTCTCTCTCTCTCTCTCTCTCTCTCTCTCTCTCTCTCTCTCTCTCTCTCTCTCTCTCTTTTTTTTTTTTTTTTTTTTTTTTTTTTTTTTCCTGCACCATTCATTATTATTAATATGAAACACAGAATACAATAACATAAGGTTGAACAGTGAGGGCTAACATGATCTAGACACTGCCAAAGATACTCTACAAAAGCACTGCACAGTATAAGTCTAGTGTTAGCACAAGAAATGAAAGAAAGTTTTGTGTATACAAGCAAACTATTATTATTAATAGCTTAGGCCTAAATAAAAGTAGACTACCTATTAGTAATCAACTTTAAATGAAGAGTGATGGTTAAACAAACAAGTTAAATGGGTGCTTCGTTTTGCCAATTTCTCTTACACCAGATGCCATGAGAGTGTACAAGACACTTTCTCACAATCTCCTTCTCCAGCTCTTTCCGCTCCTTCCTTGTAGATGGGGTGAGGTGATTGTAAAAATCATCAAAACCCTTAGTGTTGATGAATCCTCGCGACCCAATTTCTAAAGTAGTCATGTAAGCTGTGCGTGTATCTCTCTCTCTCTCTCTCTCTCTCTCTCTCTCTCTCTCTATATATATATATATATATAGCGGGTATTTTACAAATAGGGGTAAAGTTTTCATGGATGCTCATAATTTGCATTATTCATGGTAAAAAATATTCTTGGTTCATGCTAGAATGAAATTAAAACTTGCAGTAATACTAACTTTTATGAGTAAATATTATGTGGCTCTCTTTCTAACAACGAAAACCACAATTTTTTACCTCTCAAAAATACCCTCTATTCCCTAGTATATACTCCATACTGAAATTTCTTGGCAATTGTTCTATCTTTTTCAACCGAAGCACTTGTCACAATCAGAATAAAAATCACTAATGTTTCAACCACATTCTGTGGCCTTTTTCAGAGTTGTCACTCTGAAGAAGACCACAGAATGAGGCCACAGAATGTGGTTGAAATGTTAGTGATCATTATTCTGAATCACCCTGAAGAAGCTCACATGCAGAATGTTGTTAAAACATTAGTGATTAATATTCTAATTGTGTACTTGTGTAAGTGTTTCGGTTAGAAAAGATGGAACCATTGCCAAGAAATTTCAAATATGATAATGATAGCAACCAAGAATGCCGCTAAGTACAAACTTCATACCATTATCATTTGCATGCTAACTTGTACTTTGCTAGTGTGTATGCTAGGATACAAATCTAGCAATGAATAATATTATAGTCACATTCAGTTTCAATGTTTACTCTCACCATGGCAACAGTGTACAAATTCATTCTCATGCATGTATATTACAATAATAATATAGTGTATGTGCAGTGTTTATATATAATTTCAGTACATAGTATTGCACTATCTACTCTCTGTAAAATATTTATCTGTTGTGTAAGTATCTAGTATTCTTTGTACATCGATTTAGTATAACTTCTTGACTGTTGGTACTTTGCGAATCAGTGAAACTGCAGCGATACTTCTTATTATATTATTGAATCTTACTTTTCTAATAAAAAAACCCGAGTTATTCAAGGGTGGTTGGCTTTCTTGAAGCTTTTATACCTGAAGACAACTGTACCGCTCAACTACAACGTAATGTTAGCACCTGGCGTGCGACCCATTACTAGTAAACCGCCTAGTTCCCAAGACCATTCAAAACAAGAAAATGTGCTTAAAATAACTGAAGATTACCTCAGCTCATCGGAAGATGACGAAAACGATAGTTTAGTACTCGTGAACGACCCTCACCCTCAACTCCATTTTCAACATGACCATGGGGAAGAAATGGAATTAACCGAATTTCCTGTTGCCAACGAGGATATAACACATCGTGAGTCTATGATTTGCAATAACAAGCCCAATCCGTTGTGATAAACATTCTGTCAGTGTGTCATTCAACATACCCTACATGTCAATATATCGACTAATTATATGACTAGCAGGTGTTAGCCCTTTTGAAGATGTGGTGGACAACCCTTTAGGGTTTTGTGTTTTATATTTACTGCTTTGTGTGTAGTTAGTTAGATGTACGTACTTTAGACGCATGTGCAGAATAATCATCCACGTGTGTCCTTGTTTTTGTCTTGTCTCATGCTGGTTACTTTTGATTCATTATGACTAATGGTTACGGTTCCCTTTCCAAACCTTGCATCAACCATATCGGTGACTTGAACCATATGCATGTTGGTGACATTTTTCCAATAACCTTTACAGCCAAGAACAACGTAATGTGATTTGTGGCATAATCAGTGAGAATGGTTGTAAGTGGATACCTGGAGGTCTACAGGCAAATCTGTGATGCAGTCTCTACAGAAATGGTGGTATAGATTGGGGTAATCAGGGTACAGGAATTTTATGAATAAAGATAAGTATAGGTACAGTGGGTAAATAGAGAATGAGAATTGGGATCAATATTCATATGGATGGTGTCAGTCTTATCTAATTTATCTACTCAAAGTGTCTCAACAAAGAAGGAATGGACTCTACTTAAATGAATAAAGTGGTCTAAGCCAGAAATTAAAGAGGGTACATGGCCCGCCCCCATAGAGGGGCTGGCAAAAACACTGGAATATGCTAGTGGCTGACAGTACAGTGACACTGAGATAAAGTCAAAAAATTGGTTGTACACGTGAGCATATAATGAGGGTTGACTAGTACAGGAATCAGTGAAATAAGTGTGTTGGGTACATTGTGTGCATGGACAAATGTAGTGATTGGTGCGTGCATGGTTTGAATAAAAGTTAGTAAGGAAATGGGCCCACAGGTGTGTTTTGATTTAGTGCTTGATTGTGATGAGTGGCTGATCGAGATCTATGCGTGGCAAAGAGATCCACAGTGTAATAATGCGATTAAACTAATAGTGTTTTGCTAGTGATGTATGAGAATAGTTGTTGACTGTTAGTTTTTGCTGTTGTCCAATCTAGTGCTGGATGATGTAAATGTAACATAATTGTAGATGTGGAGATTTGTCTGTGTTTGTTTTAATTGTTCTATGTATTGGATACGTTAAATCTTGTAATTCGTAGTCAGGGCTGCATGCAGGATTCCGGGCTGGGGGGAAATTGAGATTCCTAGAATTTTAGGGGGAGCAACGCAATATGGAAGTGTAAACATACAGAGACGGGACATTTGGTAACTAGGCATACATAGGCTTTTTTCGGGGAGTTATGAAGGATAAGTCTGGGGTATTGTGAAGGTGGGTGTTGTGTATTATTAGGTAGGGGGATCTGGGGGTATGCTCCCTAGAGAACATATGCTCTTTTAAGCTTTATAAGGTGGTATCTAAGGCCATTTTAGACAATTAACATCAGATAAAGTGATATTTCAGCTGGAGAGGTACAGAATTGTCGATAATCCTTTGGACAAAATATAGAGTTCTGTAGGTATTAGTACATAATTCAGAGTGGTGGGCATTCCATGTGAGTTAGTTGTCAACAATAATTATTATTATTCCCAAATCTCTGTGGTTACTCAGTACAATCATGTTACTGTCATTGATTGTGTATTGTGGAGAGTCTGGATGGGTTCTTGATGATAATCTCATTATGGCAGATTTGTGTTGCGTGATTTAAGGGGAGATTCCACTTGTGTAACCAAGCTGCAAGTACATCCATACTATACTGTATAGCCAAAGAATCATTGCAAGACGAAATTGATTTTATGAGTTGTGTATCATCAGCAAACAGGTAGGAAGTGGCATGTGATATGGCGTTGGGCAAATCATTGATGTATACAAGAAAGAGCAGACCAAATATGCTGCCTTGAGGGACTCCTGATAGTACAGGAAGAAGTGAGGATCGATGAATCACCATCTATATAAACATAATGGTACTGGTTTGTTAGGTAGTTTTGAAACCAGTGTTACAAGGAACCTGTGATACTGGTGGCCCATAATTTTAGCATCAGCTTATCGTGGGTAATACTTACTGTATATTGGCATGGGCCCATGCTCCTTGTCCTGTACTGTCCACTAAACCATAGACAATGCGTGCTTATGTAACCACAACGTACAAGTCCTAGCAAGGCAGACTAATGACTATAACTAGCTGTGAAAGAAGTTAAAAAAAATTGGAATTAGAATGAATGTAGGAGTAGCAGCCATGGCTGTAAAGGCTGTCGAAAATGAAGGGGGACATGGCAAAAATTCTGACTGCTCGAAACAAACCCCACTCTACTGGATAGGTAATTCAGGCAACTCTCTGCATGTGTTCCTCGTATTGATCTATAAGTCCACATTAAGTATTGTGATAGTGAAGACCCATCAATGACAAGTGCTGGGAATCTGAGTGGACTGTGAATTTTTTCAAGTAGCTTGATTTTGGTTGAATTTATGCATCAACTTGTAGCACATAGTGGCCTAAGTCTTTCTCTGTGCATTAGTAGTGATGACGTGTTATTTATCTTACATTTTGACATGTGATTATAATGACCACAGAAGCACTTTTTGGGCCATTGTAGACTTCATGGCCAATACCAAGTTCTGTCTACACTAAATTGTCTTTGTAATAGTAATAATCCTAATTGGATGGCTTATAGTTGTCCATGATAGCCTTTTCTTGAACATGATTGCAAGAGTTCCTCACAGTGATTGGACCAATGGTCTTCCTTCTCTTAACATGTGCGAGCAATTTTTTTGTCAAATGAATTGGTTCAAGTTCAATCATGACCACTGTTCAGTTAGTGTTGTTCCAAATGACAATATCTGGTTGTTTATTAGTAGCATCTATGTGTGTTGGAAAGACATAGGGTAATCCAGGTAGGTTGGCATGCAAGTAATGTGTGAGTCAGCAATATGGTTAGCAAGAAAGAAATGGACAAGATATAGAGCTGAGTCGTGTCTCCTATCAAACCTGTGCTGATGTAAAGCCTCCTCACATTTATTCAGAATGTGCTTCAGAGTCTGTGTTGGAAACCACAGCTAAGTATGATTGCGCTGGCCAAGATCTGACCTCTGTACCAAGGGCCAAGTTTACATTAGATGGTAGTGTGTCAATGGTTGTGTTGTAGGCACACTTCATCTCCCTATCAGGAGTGAAGAAGCAGCCTCTGCCCAAAATAAGAAGTTGGTATCAGAACAGAAAAGCCTACCCTGCATGGGCCTGTAATCTATGGAGATGGGCTTTATGTGTGACAGAATCTTCCTTCAGGATGTGTTGTTTCATCTTTGATTTGAGCTGGCATTCTGTGTTAGGGATGTTTGCAGTCTGGAGAGTGTTGATAACTGTTAATGGTGAACATGTTTTCTTGGATTGGACCTTGCACAGCCTGACTTTAAGAAATCAGACACAATTACGTATCTTTTGATGCTCTAAAGAGGATGTGCCTGGATGCCGCTCTTGCTTGTACAAGGTGGACTGTGCTAGAAGGGCCAGTCTGCCATCTTCCTTGGGTTGGTAGACCACCTCCAGGAGAGAAGAAGAGTGAAGAAGGCCCACTACAGCCACCAAAATGATGAACATTGGATGATTTAACATTTGACAGTTATAATAACAAATATGTTGTATTATGTTTGTGTATTTGTTTGTTTGTGTGTTGATTATTTGCTTGTAACCAATTTATTGGGCCCCCTGAAAAGTAGCCATTGAGCAAAGTGGGTGTCCCAGTCTAAATAAGATCAATCAATCAATCAATCAAGCACTTTGGAATTTCCGCCCCAGGAATTTTTGTTCATCAAAGTACCGTAGATCCAGAAATATTGGCAACATTTATAATTCTGCGGTTTACCAGTCACGATCAAAATTGCCAAATTTCTATCACCAAAATTACATAGACTTAATTACTATGCTTTGTCCTTGCTATGCAACTACCAATATTAAATTACAGCCTGATCTTGCGCAAATTGCCAAATTTTTATTGATTGCCAATATTTTTGGATATATGGTATATCTTATTATAATAAAGATAGGCTGATTTTTTGTTCGCAGTTCACTGACGCGCGCTTCGACTGACTGCGGACGACTGTTCACGATCGTCAACTGTAGGGTCTGGAAAGAGCACGTAAGGCTCCTCTTCACTTTTACTTGCGAAATGGCGAAATTTCGAAAATAGCCCGTACAAGCCTACGAGCCGCCATGTTTGTTGTACGGACGAATCCTGACAGGAATACGACTTTTACCTTCGAAATGGTTGTTCGCTAACTCCTCCTAGGAAAAAGATGCGAGTACTGTCTGACTACGGTGAATGTTCCAAAATAAATTTGGTGAGTGTCCTTATCTATAAGGCGGAATAATTTACGCGTTGGAAACTGAACCGGCATCGGTGGCGAAAAAGATGTCAACAGCCATGTTCGTGCGCAATGATATCCGTAGTAAGTATACGGGTTTCCCGTAGAAATCCGTCGCTTATCCTTCGAAATATGTATGATCCTGTTAGATATTTATTTTGGGAACATGCATGTGCAGGAATCCTTTACAGTTTGTATGTGTGACAAAATTAGTGTGTCTGTGTGTGCATATAATATGTGTGTACAGCACATGTTTGCATGTGTGTGTGTGTGTGCGTGTGCGTGCGCGTGTACGTGTGTGTGTGCGTGCGTGCATGCATGTATGTGTGTGTATGTATGTGCGTGCGTGTGTGTGTGCGTGTGTGTGTGTGTGTGTGTGTGTGTGTGTGTGTGTGTGCGTGTGTGTGTGTGTGTGCGTGTGTGTGTGTACGTGTGTGTGCGTGCGTGCGTGCATGTGTGTGTGTGTGTGTGTGTGTGAGAGTGTGTGGTGTGTGTGTGTGTGTGTGTGTGTGTGTGTGTGTGTGTATGTGTGTGTGTGTGTGTGTGTGTGTGTGTGTGTGTGTGTGTGTGTGTGTGTGTGTGTGTGTGTGTGTGTGTGTGTGTGTGTGTGTGTGTGTGTGTGTGTGCAGTGTGTGTGTGTGTTTGTGCACTGTGTGTGTGTGTGTGTGTGTGTGTGTGTGTGTGTGTGTGTGTGTGTGTGTATTTACATGTGCACATGTGTGTGTACATGTGTGTATGTGTGTGTGTGTGTGTGTGTGTGTGTGTGTGTGTGTGTGTGTGTGTGTGTGTGTGTGTGTGCAGATGTGTGTGTGTAGATGTGTGTGTGTAGATGTGTGTGTGTGTACATGTGTGTGTACATGTGTGTGCATGTGTATTGTGTGTGTGTGTGTGTGTGTGTTTGTGTGTGTGTGTGTGTGTGTGTGTGTGTGTGTGTGTGTGTGTGTGTGTGTGTGTGTGTGTGTGTGTGTGTGTACATGTGTGTGTACATGTGTGTGCATGTGTATTGTGTGTGTGTGTGTGTGTGTGTTTGTGTGTGTGTGTGTGTGTGTGTGCGTGTGTGTGTGTGTGTGTGTGTGTGTGTGTGTGTGTGTGTGTGTGTGTGTGTGTGTGTGTAGATGTGGGTGGGTGTACATGTGTGTGTACATGTGTGTGCATGTGTATTTTGTGTGTGTGTGTGTGTACATGTGTGTGTGTACATGTGTGTGTGTGTGTGTGTGTGTGTGTGTGTGTGTGTGTGTACGTAAAATGTATGTGTGCATGTGTATGTGTGTACATGTGTTTGCATGTGAGAGAGATTGCATGTGATAAAGTAGCTTTGAAGCAATTTTGAATGCAACTACTATACATGCACTTACCATAAGAGTTGCACCCGTGTAATAAACTAGGGGAAAACTTAAGGTGGTCAAATTAATTAATACCAAACATTGGCCTTTACAACAATTGTTACAGTATAGCATTTACTATGAGCTTGAGTCTTGATATAGAGATTATATACACTCAACTCAATAAATTCACTTGATACACCCTCTTCCCTTGGTATAAGGGTTGCACCCGCCACCCGCGCTGCCTTCTCCCCTAGTCACAATAATCATCCTAGGGTTAAAATAAAGTATTAAATTACAGTCTGATCTTGTGTAAATCGCCAAATTTTTAATGATCGCCAATATTTTTGGATATATGGTATATCAGTAGCAATTAATTGGTGATTTTTGGGTGAAATCAGCCTGATTTTTTATTTATATTCATGAAAGTAATAAAGTACTCATGTATAGGGATCAAGTCTTTACATTCGTATTTCTTTTTGCTTACACAGTGGAATTAAAGGTAAAGTCCGCGGGGTATAGGGAGATGCAAATGAGATGCAAAGTACTTTGTAATTCTCAATGTACCAGTGTTACTGAGTGGAAGAGTATTGTATCCTCAGACATGGAGTATGACAGTTTAGATATGTCTTTTTGTGCTGTGTTTGCTCTGAGTGAGAGCAATAAATGGAAAGATGTAATTCAGTCTTTTCCTAAAGCTGTTGTGGAAGCACACCTCTTGGGAATAGTTCTTGTAAACTTTAAGAACAACCTAACTTTGTCTGATAAGTTCTTTGAAGATGAGAATCACCAAGATATGTTTGTGTGTGTGGTCAGTCACAGCAACTTGGAAAAAATTCAATCCTTTTTAGCTAGAAGTTTTCTTGAAGCAAGAGCCAGGGTTGTTTACAGCACAAGTGTAGATATGTCATCATCCAGAATTAGAGGTTAGTTTAATCTGTGTTTTATTATTATACTTATAACTTTATGGCAAAATTAATGTTTGTGTCCCATTGTTAACATTATAGCAGATTTTCAAAGCTCCCAAGATTGTTTGGAAGTTGATTCTATGCTGAGTGTCTACTTCAACATGGCTGAACAAGAGGGTCTGAACATTAGCCTTTATGGTCATGTCATCTCCTACATTGATAATGTGTCAAAGAATGTGAGTTTTCTGCAATACATCTGGTAGGTAATATACTAATCAGGGGCGTAGCCAGGATTTTAAGAAGGGGGGGGCTCAACGGAATGTGAATAGAGACATTTTGACCCAAGTAGCGCTTGAAATTAGCGCACGGCATGCAACATAACCACGCCCACCTGACCTTCAAGTGCTCAAACATGTCTGCGTACGTATGTAGCGGTTTCTTCAGAACGATCTTAAGTTTGTCTTAGTATTTCAGATCGTTTTTAGTTTTAAATTAGCTGTATAACAAATCTAGATATATATTCATAAACTAACAGACAGTGGGCCCAATCCAGGCCAGTTTGTGGAGTTGGGAAGAAAGGTAGGTCGGCAAGATTTTTTTGGGAAAGAAACTTCAAAGGGGGGGCCCAAGCCCTCTGAGCCCTGTGCTAGCTACACCCCTGCTAATTGAGCATTTGTTTCTAGATGGGTACATTGAATTTAGTCAGGTAACTGCATAGATTCTAGTTTCTTTATCTTACAAGATTTGATCGTGTTTCTTCTCAACTGCAGTGGAAAACTATTCAAGCAACCGTTTTGCTATAAAAAGAAAAAACGCATGAACAAGGGTGTATAAAAACCATTTAAAAATGACAAAAGGACGTAGGATTGACACAAGATCGTGCAAAAAGGCATTATCAACAAAGGATTAAATTCTCCAAAAACATTTGGAACAAGGGTAAGTTGCAAAACCATTACAGGGCTAGGTGGGCAAAGGGCAAGACAGGCATAGGGCTAGACGAGCATAGGGCTACACATACATGAGGCTAGACGGGTATAGGGCTAGACAGAGTTTAGTTGGACTGAGTACACACTGTGTAAATTCCTACATCCCACAGCACATATGTACTGTGTAATGATTGTGCTGCACAAGCGGGATGTAGGAATTTGCAGTGTGCACTCAACTCCAACTAAAATCTGTCTAACCCTACATCCGTCTAGCCTCATGTATGTGTAGCCCTATGCTCGTCTAGCTCTATGCCTGTCTTGCCCTTTGCCCACCTAGCCATGTACCAGTTTTGTAACTTACCCTTGGTCCAAGTGTTTTTGGAGAATCCTTGTTTGATAATACCTTTTTGCATGATCCTGTGTCACTCCTACATCCTTTTACCATGATTTTTAAATGATTTTTATGCACCCTTTACTAATATGTACTAATTGTGATAAGCTATGTAAAAATGCAATTTAAATTCAAACATTTACAGAGTAGAAATTTGAAAATCGAGGTATAATTATTACTATGCCGTTAGGATCTTGACCAGTTCTGTTACATTTTATGGCATTATACGTAAGCAAGAGAACGGTCGACTTAGTCTATAAAACTGTGGTATCTTCATGTGTCTCTCCATACAGAATGCATTCGTTAGCTCCATATTTAGCTGTTATTTGTGTGATTTAGCTCGATTTGCTCATCTAGAGAAATGAACATTTGAAATGTTATGATACTGATCGCTGGGGTCAGTAGCACCAAACAGACAGCAGCACAGATTCCCAATTCTGAGGTAAAGGAGGACTAACACAGAAGAACATCCAACGTCTTACTATTAGAGTAAGAGTGGCTATATGTATGCACTACAAAACTAGCAATGTGCAGCAACTCCATGAGGACTTCTGCAGTGGTCCTTATCATGTCTTTGGGGACCATCGAAAAAGCAACTCCCAGTTTTGCACACATGTTAGTGTAATGGTATCCAGTTTGTCACAGCAAACCATGAATGTAGATCCACTAATGTCCACCCCCACATCATCAGATGTACCACAAATTAAGCTTTGTTGAGCAGCTAGAAGACATAGACAACATTGCAGAAGACAATGAAAGAACCAGTTATACAGATGAATGCGATACACAGCAAAGAGGAATTGAGCACAGCTTCACAACTACTGCCTAGATTGCTCAACAAAGTACTTACTTGTGGGGAGACTGCATTGTGATTTTCAAATGAGACCAGTAATTTGGCTGAATGCTATACGTATGTCTGTACGCTACACGGTTGAGAGAGAAAGTAGAAGAGTTGCTGCAGTGGCTTTTGGAGCAAAGAGATTGTGGTTTTCCCATATCTACAAATGCTCCAAAGAAAGCCCTTTCCATAATTAGGCCTTATAATCCTGCCTTCACTACTTCAGAAGGCTGGGTTTCCAAATTTATAAGAAGCACACCAAACCTTGTTTTGTGGGCTGGTATCAATTTCACCCAAAGACTCCCCAAGGATCTCGAAAATAGAATTTCTGCTTTCAGATCAGAGCTAAAGGAAATCTGACAACAGCGCAATTACTTCCTAATGTTATTTGCAATATGGATGAGACTACAGACTATTTTAACATGGTTTCGAGTCGAACTTTGGACAAGAATGGAGAGAAGACAATTAATATTCGGACCACAGGAGCAGAGAAGAGGCATTTAACAGTGGTGATTGCTTGAGCGCTGACCATGATCGTGACCAGCAATGGTTATTTTTAAGGGAAAAAGGGAGGTGAGAAATGTTCAAGTCCCAGATGGGTAATTTGTCATTACCACACAAGCGAAAGCATGGGCGGAAGAAACCATTATGCTGAAGTGGATCCAAGAGATTTGAATTCCTTACACGAAAGGATGCTAAGTATTGCTGATTTTTGACAGCTTTCGTGCACACCTGATGGACAAAGTGACATCTGCATTAGCCAAAGCCAAGACAACCATCTGTGTGATACCAGGTGGTTGAACATCCATCCTACAACCTTTGGATGTGTCTTTAAACAAGCCTTTCAAGGCTTGTTTGCGGGCAAGCTGGGAAGACTATGTCTTCCAATTTGTTGAGCAACACCAGCCAGCTGAGAAAATCCCTACAGCCACCAAGCAGCACCTTCTGGAGTGGGTTGCAAATATGGATGCCAATATTTGTCTAGCAAGCCCAGAATGATTCCGAAGAGTTTCATGATAATGAAAGCCTTGGGTGGAGAGGAAGGCGCATCAATAAGGAATGTAACCCTGAGAAGAGAGATCAAAGAAGTGATCATGGCTTTATTTGGCAACAGTTCCGAGTTTAACAGTGATGATCCTTTGCATACTTCAAGTGATTCAGAAACTGATGAAGATTTGCACCATTGTCATGAAGATGATATTATTAGCAGCAGCCAAGAAAGTGTCACCCCACCATCATTTTCACCAATTAGCTCACCCAACACATAGAGTGATGATACAGACGTTACTAACTTCTAGTAGATGAACTGTCAGTGAATTGTGTGCCAAGTTTATTTATAATACAATAATGTGATACAAAAATAATGAGTTCTCATATTGTTGTTAAGAGTAAATGTAAGAAGGTTTTACTATACTGGTAGATGGTTCTATGAGCAACCTTTTTACATTTATTAACTAAAGTTTTCTCTCTGGTAAAGGTAATAGTAAGATGGTACATCTATCTCTGCCTTCTTGCAGCAACTTCCACTTGGATACTGTCTCCTCTATTGATGAAAGATTAGCAGGCTTTAGAGATGGTACGTGGGCGGTGCCCCACTATTCCTTCTGACTGGTGAACTGCAGCAACGCAATATAAGTCGTGGGTATTTGTTACTTCCCTTTCACAATCGAGCACTTCTCCAATGAAAGGCTCCCATCTGTCTTTGTAGACATGATAACCGTGCAGACGTAGTCTTCTTCCCGCATGTGGACTGAATGCACCGCCATTTCAAATCGATCGAAAATTCGTTCTAATTGCTAAGCGCCCTTCTAATGATGGTGCTCCGTCGAGGTATTTGTATTTTTCTGCTCTCTAAAGAAGCACCCCCTGCTCCAATATTTCATTTTTGGGGGCACGCTAATTGGAACAAGTGTGGTACTACCAAATTCAACGCACATTCGCTATTTCGTTACCTGGACACCTTGTGCAATATTGGTAACGCGAATTGCCTTCAATGCAGTCTTCTTGGAAGAAAGTAGAGACAAGCTTATTAACTTTTACCATTTAGATGTTCTTCCCGAGCTTGCATTGCTGAGACACACAAGTGGACAAGCAATTCACGAACCAACTACTCCATTTCCGGTGATGCAATAATTATTCCGACCACAAGGTATCCACACACTACTTTCCAGTGAAAATAAACATTGTTTTATTACGCCTTATTCACTAGCATTTGTAACCTTCATACTTTTAGATATTCATTGCATCTACATAATACATGTACTTGATTGCATGTTGATATTTGTTCTAATTGTCATATATAATAAGTGAATTCATTGAAAGCTATGGTACGTGGTTATACTGGAAATCAGTTTAAGCATCACTGATTGGAAGTTCGACCATTGCCCGCAACCATGTATGTAGACAGGTGAAACACGCGTGTACACAAAAGTGCATGTTCATAGCAGGCAATATGGAGGAAACAAACATAAAAATTGTCCACAAAGTTATATTGATGATTCTGTCTTACAATAATTGCGGGAGAAGTGAAATGTTACAGTTAATTCAAAAACTTACATTAAGTAAAATCTACACAAATCGTATGAAACAGATAGCTACCAATACTTGTAGGTTGTGAGGCAAATGAAAGTAGCCATTTTTTTAATTATATGAATGTACACATGCCACCAGCAAGTTTATGTTAAGAGGGTTCCACTGCATTTCCTTTTACTCCTTTTTCGTTTTCAGAACCAATATATATATATATATATATATATATATATATCAGTGTTGTGGCCATTACAAGGGTATCACAATCAACTACCATTGCAATTATCTTGGTATCAAAGCATTACGATTACCCTTGCCACTACAGATCTCTACTAAAGTAATCAACTACCATTGCAACTACATTTCTACAATTGCAATTACAATTATTAATTACAAATTTATTCTGGGATGCTTGCCAAAGTTATTACACCTTACCAAGATGTCATATATATGTGGTGATCTAAATCGTGTGATTGATGTTATTTTGCCGTTTCCACCAGGCACCCGGTTAACTGTAGCACAGAAAATAGCCCCAAACTGGCAAACATCTACCTTCTTAGGGACAAATATATCTACAGATATAAACAGTATACATCAGAGTAGTTGCATGGTAATTGTGTAATTTGATGCAAATAGCAAAAGAATACCAACTACCATTACAACTATTCTGAGACTGAAACAGCTCCATTACAATTACACTACCATTATCGGCAAATGTATACCTAATTACAATTGATTACAATTACTAATTACCATTACCACAACACTGATATATATATATATATATATATATATACATATATATATATATATATATATATATATATATATAATAGTTCTGAAAACGAAAAATGAGTGTATACATACACACACACACACACACACACACACATACACACACACACACATACACACACACACACACACATACTCACACACACACACACACACATATATATGTATATATATAATATTGTATGTATACCGTATTCTCTCTAAAAAATTGTCACACCTTGTGCACAAATTATTTTGTCATGTCATGGTATTAGAATGGGAATAGCTTATGTTGTTTTTGCCAATGAACATGTAGAATTTGCAACAAATCTTTACAGAGGTGATGAAGGTTTAGAGAGAATTCTGTTGTCAGGTAGTATTGAAAAATGGTGGCTTGCCATTCAAGGCTTTCACATCTATCAAGTCATTTGGAGCCTCCTGATGTCAATGATGAATTCATTTGTGAAAGAGAAGAGGGCAATGATTGTGATAGCTATGCCAGGGGCTCGAACCTCGCCTGATGTGAAAGTGGGGGGCCAAGTCCAAATTTTATGTAGAAAGTGGGAGACAATGATTCTGATATGCGTACATGAACCAGAGCATTGCCAGCTATGCTCAAGTTCATGCTTGCATGCATAGAATGTATAATATGCAGCTGATCTATCATAGTTAGATCAGACTCATAGCCTATTATTAAGAGATTATGATATCATGCTCATAGTCTATTTTTGGTGAAAAATGGATACCTGAGGTCGATCACTAGATAAAAAATGCTTTCTTTTTACCATTTTTGTGTATGAATTTTACCAAAGAAAGGTACTACACTTAGGCATTTTTAGATTGACAATGTTAAATGGTCAAAGTTGAGAAAATAGGGAGGTTTATTAGAGTATGAAACGGGAGATAGGGAGGACTCTTGCAGAACTGTTAAAAATCGGGAGATCTCCCACTTAATCGGGAGAATTGGAGCCTCTGCTATGCTGTAGCTGTTAAGGGAAACCAGGGTGATCATATTCAAGGTCATAACCTTCCACAGTAAATTCTGCGTTTCTTCACTGTTTCTCTTTTATGGCGGAATTTTTTTTGTGGTTGAGTTACTGGAAATGTATTTGACAAATGGTATTGTAAATGCCACGAATAACAAAAGAATGTCAACTGTTGAGCTCTTTGGTGACCTGTGTGACAAAATTTTAGAATTACATCTGGCTGGTGATGAATTATTAGATTTATTTTGAACCATAAGAAGGAAGTTCGGCACTATTAGAATGGACCTTCTTTACTAAAGTTATTTAGTAACAAATTTTAGGAGTGACAAAGTTTAATATAGAGAGACTACACTATATATTTACAGTCAGACCTCACTTGTCCGCACACATCCGTTCTGGATGAAATATTGTGGACAAAGTGAGGGCATTGGATAAATGAGGGAGCAGTAGTATAGTGTACAGTAGGATTATTGCAGATTTGTTCCAGTAAAAACTACTGCGGAAGGTGAGGGAACTGGATATCTGAGGTGTGGATAAGTGAGGTCTTGCAGTATTAATGCCTCACCAACTCCCCGTGATTTGGCATCTATTAGGCAGTATATGATTCTATAGCCCTACTTCCACAACTAAACCTACACCAGTCCTATATATCTGGGCTGACCATGCCCCCCACTATCACTCACTCTCGTGCAGCCTACACCCCTGCAACTATCCTACACGTGCAAGGGGAACCCCTTCTTGGACTTAGGGCGGTGTACATGGCTCAAACCCCTTGCGGGTGCCAATGAGCTCATGTGTCCCATGTGACTACCTCAAGCGTGAGGCCCCACATTGTCCTTGAAGGCCCCAGCAGAGAATCTAGTACCAGCACCTGGGGGAAAGAGCCCAGGGCCCCGAAGGGGCTCCCCCAGGTCTTGAATAGTTCTATAAGGTACGTACATTATGATACATAGACCATTAAATTTGAAATAAGATGGTGGATTACAACAACAACGAAAAGGGAACCATATGCATGAGCAAACTACCATAAGCACACATTACCCAACGGGGTTCAGAGCTAATAGCTGGGATGAGACCTTGGCTATATCTCCTGGGATGACGGTCAGATATATTGTTGGTAGGCCATGCTTCTCCCACGGCCTGGCAGCTTGATGGTAGTCTCTGGGATTCCAGCAGAGCTGGCAGATGTGGCTGCCCCCAGGCGAAAGCTGTGCCCATTGAAGTTCCCCCCTGGGAGCCCTGCTGCTGCTAGGGAGTCTTGCACACCCTTAACAAATGTGATTCGTTGCCTGGGGATGGGCCCCTCCACCTAAGGTAGTCTAAAAGAGCTGCCACTGGGTATAGGTCCTCTTCAGATGCCCCCAAAACCACGTCAGAACCCTTGTAGAACTGATCAGTCTACTTGGGAGACTCCTTCACCAACTAAATATCTACCAGAGATAAGTAAGCTGATGCATCAAACTGCATGGGCTCCATCTGGGAGGAGAAACTCAGCGCAGTGTAAAATACCAAAGAACCCAGTGCAGCAAGCAGCCCAAAGGAGAATGTTCCAATGGCCTTCTGTGTCCTGAGCCAAAGTGCTCTTCAACCGACGCATCAATGTAGTCGTGATGGGAAGCTTGATTTGGGGGGACCCTTGCTCAGCCTACCTCTGCCTAATGCCACGAAGTAGAATATTCATATGAGGAGAAAGAAAGGAGGGAGATGGATTCACCGGGTCTAGCATTATTTTGTGGTAGCACAGGCCTGCCAAGTAGCTTTGAATGGTCGCCACCGAGAGGCCCTCCGATGCCAAGAATGCCACAAAGAGGGTAACGTACTCCTGGGTCATTGGCCTGGAGGGGAGGCCAAAGAGCCCTGTGAATGCACTGTAGCACCTCCAGGCAG